>JAQGAC010001428.1:0-13962 GCA_034696585.1 Isotomurus maculatus | reverse complement strand
TAGTTTCTGAATATTCCAGAGGCTGAAGTTTTTGGAAACAGAATGAGCAACAGAGAAACCAGCGACCATTATTTAGTGATTTTGAATCTAACAATACGACAAATGTTCGCTGTCGGTTCTGTACTTCGTCTTCAGAAGATGGGCAGGGTTCAATAATGTTAACGTCGAAGAAAACTCGAATCCTTATTGTTAAATGCACCTGTGCTTTAGATGAATTTAAAACGTATTCGTGAGTTAAAGTAACTGAATCTGCCTCAACGAACTCGACGAGCAAAAAGCAGTCAACTCGCAATAGTCGAGATCTAAACGAAAAGTAATAGGTCCTAAATCCAGGAGCCCGAAGAATAACTGGGAGATCACTCATGCTTTGAAGAAATATTGTCAGTGATTGAAGGCTTTGTTCTCCATAGGTTATAAGTAACCCGCATGGGTTGAAGGACCTGATGTCCAAAGAAGCAGACACCTCTTCGAAATTGCTGAAAATGGTCAGGATAAATAAATATTTCAAGCAACTTGTTCTCACCATGCTTTGAGGACTTTAATTAAGGTATTGTTTTACGTAGCAGATTTGCTGGTATATTGTTTAGGCTTATCTTCCCGCTTTGAATATCTGAAAATGTTTAACCAAATTTCAAGCAAATAAGAAAAGTGTTATTCTTTGATCGTATGGTCGGTAATAGAATGTCTTTGTTTATCGTACGAAAGGTCGCCGATTGAAAGCAATTAATACATTTAATATATTAAGATTGAATTGGAGTAGCTATTTGTCTTACACTCAAGAAAATTAAAGATGACAAAATGTGAAACAAAATAATATTTCATCACATTGAGTGAAAAGTCGGAAGTTTTTGTGCGTTTCAAAAACATATTTTTGATAACATTTTTGACAGTATTGTGAGTGTCACATGTTAAAATATTTATCCATAGATTTATATCCCGTTATGTTTCAGTTTACATTTTTCAATACAACACGATTTATGAACAAATATTCCATTTAAAAGAAACCTGTGAAGCATGGGATGGGACAGAATCTTATTGGTCGTTTTCTGTTGTATTTTACCAAAATTCAAAACTTGTAATTTTCTTACTTACTGACTTACATCTTAAGCACATGTTTCGTTTTAATAAAAAGCCATTGAAAGAAGCTATAAGGCATTTTGTTCCTTGGAGAAGAATACATTCCCATTAAAACTATCCGAATTTATAGGTCAATAATTTGCACAAAAATATATATAACTACTATGATGAAACTAATTTCCACTTTCAAATAGTGCTAAAATCGGGACAATTTTGAAAATTAGTAATATCCACAGATTAACACTTATAGTCAGTGTTGAAAGTAAGTTGTAAGGTTTCATGATTTTCTCGACAGAAGAAAATATTGTACTACTCAACTACTTCTACTTCTTCGGTTAGGCTTGATATTTTAGAGTATAGATATTTATTTTAAATTTGGGTCTTATGTGATTACAGAGATGGATATTATTCTGAAGTCACTAATTGAGAAGCGAAGAAACTAGTGGGCAGGGTCAGAGACCTTCTTCAAAACTTAATTTCGTCCCAATGTTTGTGGTGGCGGATTTGTAAATGCTAATTCAATGGGTAAACTTCAACAAAGCAATACTTCTATTGACTAACTATGATACTTTTATCTGGGAATACTGGTGACCGTAAAAATACAAAAACTTAACTTACAGAATTGATTGTTCGAAGCAGTAAGATCATTCTATGGTTGAACTTTCACTTTAAAAATATACAATTAATACAGCAAGTTAGAAAGTACCTCATTTCCAAAATATTAATCGAAAATCAAAAGTAAATAATTTATCATTTATTAAATACTTTCAAGTAAATTTTGTAAGCTAAATGCTTGCACATACATTGCCCACATTAATGTTCAAGGTTTTAGTCGTAGAATTTCCGTGGTGTACGTGTAGATCACGAATCCATAAAGTTTTATCGCTTTAAACTGAAAATAATGAGACCCATGATAAAATATTAAACATTCCTCATGGATAATTAAATCAATGTCATTGCTCCAATGATACCAAGCTTCATTGTAACGATGTGTTTGAATTAGGTTTAAAACCAAAACTATCAGAATAGTTATATTGAACCCGAAATATGTTTCCCGTGCACCTTGCTAAAATCTTCATCTGAATATTCGCACATCTTGAGGGAACTGTTTCGTTCAGTTAATGTGTTAAATATGTTCTTCAAAATTAGCATTTAAAATGAACAATGTCAAAACCCCTAAAAAAGTTTCAAATTGATAGGTAGGAAAGTCAGTATAGATCATGTGTGTATTATTGCGAAAGAGGCTAAAATGAATCAATTTGTCCGAGAGTATTAAAGTTACGCAAAGTAAACATTAAATACTCATTCATTCCTCTAAAAGCTATTGAGTAACATGCCAGGAGACTGCTAGGATGCGTAACAATAAATTTATTCGAAAAATATTTAAGGAAACAAATTTGTATGAACTTGGGACTACCCCAGCATACCACGTTGCATAAAAAATCGCGTTCGTTGTGCACAAACCATTACTTTAGTCAGTTAGATAAAATAATGTGTCACTTTTTGCGTTTTCAACCACTCAGTGTCAAAAGAATCCAATTCCTGGTTCAATATGATAACTCCGATATCTCATACACTCGTCGCTTCCGGCCACATGCACCAACATAACTGTGATACTTTTTTGAAGGTCCTATTTGTGTGAACAGCAAATCTTCTTTCATTCCCTTCTATCGAACTGTGAAGGAAATGAAGGCAAGAATCCCACATCCTGTCAAATACATTTCCTTATCTACCCCGAACTTTTACTCAAGGCGCATAATTATTCATGTGGTAGTGGCTCAATGGCTCTCATTTTTGTTCAGTTAATATTTCTCGTTCAACTTTCATCTACAAGTGATTGTTTATCCTTCAAACGGAAACTCTAAGGGACTATATAATACGTAAGTTAAACTTTATATTTCAAAATCGGAGGCATAGTTGAAATAATACTTTCCTTATAGCAACATTACAATAACAACAAACAACATTACATTCCTTAATAAAATGTATTTTAATACTTAACAGGTTGTGAAGAAAACTTCGCCGATATACTTTGGAAAGTCGGCGTAATACCGATTTTGTTAAATTGGACCATTTTACTTCTTTACGCCTCCCATACAACGGTAAGATAAAGGAATATAACTTTACTATTCATTATCAGTCTTTACACTGCACTGCAAAGAATCATAGATTAATGCGCTTTTTTGTATGCGATTAGTGAATTACTACAAACGCAATTAATTCCTCGACGGTGATTCCTGGAACAAAACTCAAGAAGTATGTGTGAAGATGGCCTGAAGTTTCGATTGAAAAACATTTAACAAACGTTTGATTCTATTTATAATTCAGGTGAGGAGAGACTTACCTGTAGAAAATTTATAGTTTTTTCAATAAGTAAAGCTAACGTAGAATTCTTATGCTTACAAAAAGAGCAGAATTAGTTTGTTTAATATACGAAGAGATTGCTAGTGGATTGGTCCAGAATATGTTTGAAACCAGATTTCATCATTTTCATATGTAGCTTTGGAATTAATCCTTGCTGTTTGAGTTTTCGGAGAAGCACACAATTTCATTCTGCGTGGTGCGAGTTTTTCAGTAATATAAATTAATGGGAAGGAATATTCTAGTAGTGTCCGTGTATATTTTATTAAGTAGCAGCTTTGAGTGCTTTTAATTATCTAAAGTAAAATGTCATTAAAAATTTCACTCAACATTTCTGGAATTTAGTTCAACAGGGTGTCATGATGTGAGCTTACAACAAAAACTTCATCTGTAATTGAACTTTTGATATGCTTGATCTAAATTTACATTATAAACTGTTGCAATAGGGATGAATAAGGTGAAGTTTATAATTGAGTTGCTAAAAAGGAAGCACCAGTCACCTTTATTCTTGATAATTTTTTTTGTGAATTTATAAATTTTTCAAAATAATGGGACGCCTTGTACTTTCAAAGTGTCCCGTTTTAAATTACGTATAAGGGATATTTATAGGTTACAAATGGAACTAATAACTAACGTGTGGTGCGATTTTTGGTTCCTGAGTTGAAATATGTTCGGTGCCATTCGGAAACAGTTTTGTTGTAAATGGTTTCTCGAACATTTTCGGAATCCAATGCCCTACAGCCACCAGTTTTTCCTGGTGTGTTAATGCAATTAGACTATTAGTCACTCGTTAAATGTTAGGAATACGTGTTGTAGGTTGGTCATGAAGACAAATCTGTAAACGCAGATAGTGTTTTTTAGATTTTACATTCTGTTGAAGTCTCAGTTGGGATTACCCGTAATTTCGGTTAATGGGGTATAAAGCAATATTATCTATTGCATGCTAACACTGTTAAACAGCCGAATCTTTACTAATACAGAAAATATTTACGAAGACGAAATAACCACACCTGACATTTCTGTGTCACCGATACTATGGAACACAAAACGGGCGTATGTAAGACCAGTTTTTGGAACTAACCAAATAAAATGCCCAAAGGGGTGGAACGTTTGGCTGAAAGCATTCAAAGGATTCGTTCCAAAAATTACCTACGAAACAATTCCATATATTTATCAATTTTAGCAGAAATCAGCAGTCAAGAAATCAAGCTAAATTGATGTATGCAAAAGTTTTACATTTGTGGCTTCTTGTACCTTCAAAATACGATTTAAAAATTTTCTCCAGTTTCTCGTTAATTCATGCGAACTAAGATAACATTTTGGTGAACGCTACAAGAAAGGAAATGTTAATGAAATATATGTTCCTAACATGCCAATTTTCTATCAAATTTAATGACACGTGGATGAACGAGGCGAATTTAGACCACAAGTTTGTACCAAATGGTGGGCGAAAGAAAATTTTTACACAGTTTGTACGGGGAGAGCTGCAAACTTCAACCAAAGCAGATCATGACAGTCTATAAGCTTGGCATTATTATTGTTAAGGTAGAGTTTGTGTGATGGTAGAAACACGCTCTGGCAAAATACAATAGTATTAGTAACTTAATAATTTAATCCACATCAACATTTTTCACAAAATGATATAAAAGCAAACCAACTGATTGGGATCCGTAGAGGCGAAACGAGTACGATTTTCAGAAAGAGTACTGGCGCAATCACAGAGCAAGGTATTCGTGTTTTGATTGCTTCACTAAAAGTCACCGATTCAGACGACGTAGCATGGCTGATTAATGGAGACGACACGTTCAGCATTCTAGGCTAAAAATGCGTCAAGGAAGGTACCTTAGGGACTTTCGGTTTTAATTCCTGAAAATCTTTAGATTGATCGTCTGTCAATGTACAAACCTTTCCTATATTTAGCATCTCATAAAGTGGCTCTGCTTTGAACTCCAATTTCGTGTTGGATCGTCTAAAAAAGTCCTATAATTCCCTGAGCACTTTTATCTGAATGTTCTTCCATAACTGTGCGTAAGTGGGCCTTTAGAAATCACGCTTTGAATTTTTTAAGGTCAGCGGGTGTGGCCACGGAGTTTGAGTACCTGTTGACCCTGTTCTTCCTAACTCGGTATAAAAACCCTTTTAGTACGTACATTAAATGCTGAAAATTTATATTCTGAATTATATGCTGAATAAACTTGAGGTAGAAGTTTATCATATCCAGGAATTTTCCAAATTGGGTGACTGTCCGTGTTTCAGGCAGTATCGCATCCAATTTCGCCAGATAAGGTATTGTTATTTCAACTAGAATCGCAAGGTCTACTGTTTCAACCAACACGTTTAAATCTCGTGACACTGGCTTTTTAAGTTGGATATTTTTATTGGACCTCCTGTATTAATGCCCTAGCTTGTAACGACAGGTTTATTATTTCTTCATCTATCAAAAGTCTTTCCCTTATCGGTGAATCATCCTAATTATTTGTTACTGCAGTAATGATGGCCGAAATATGGTCGACAACTCGAATGCTATAAGTTAGTGGACTTTGTTTCCTTGATATTATCCCTATGCTTGTTTGTTCTGTTTGTTCCACAGGTAACAAGACAAAGGGTGTTTAACGAAGACTACTCTATTTATCAAGGCTAATACTTTGATTATTACGTTTCCAACGTTCACTCTAAGGCCTAAAGCTTCACAAAGCACTTGTTTGTTCCTAGAACGAGGTTTTCTAGGTTTGAAAAACTGTTCTACTTCGTTTATTAGTTTATTTACTTTTAATAGTAATAACTCAATGTTTCTGTCAACTGAAATTCCGTTCTTTATAGGAGTTGTTGGAGATTATCAACTACAATACCAACATTTGCACTAAGTTGCTGCACTATGTCTATGGAAAACTACACTGGTCGTTGTCTTAATGACATACCTTCGTTAAACCACTCGGATGCGCCAATCTATTCTCAAGCAAAATATTAAAATGTTTTGGGTTACCGACATTATGTTCCCATAGCACAATTAAGTGCCTTTACACTTCTACACTTTCAGTGTTTGCTTGATATGGCCGTCCCTTTGTCTTGTCTCAGTGTGCCCCAGTCTCCGGATGCTCCATCGCAGTTTGCCCCGTCTGTCTCACGTTGCCCCGGTTCAGAAGGTTCCGTCGAAGTTTGCCCCATCAGTCTCACTTTGCCCCGGAATCTTGTAGAGTACGCCCTGTAAGATGCCGTGTTCTAGTGTGTGGATTGATGTGGGTGTGACTTGTCGAAAATGATTTACGTATTGTTTTGAAACTTCCTGTTGAGGTCTCTCTATTCTCCCCATGTTGCTTATCTCAAATGCTCTCAACTTATTCATTAAATTATTAACATATTAATTATTATTCAATTACTTTTAACTCCTCCTTCTCTCAATGACCCACACACTCAACAATGAATGATCAATAAATACATTCAATATTATTGGCTTTCATCAGCCGTCTAACAATATTACTCTGTCACCAGTCATATATTTTCACGAAACTATAAGTTCTATTCCAAGAAATCTCGCTTGTATCCCCGATTTAAAATCGACCTCTGCACAGGTTTTCACGATTTTATTCCTACATGACTCAGGTTGTGACAATGGTCTTTGATCACAACCTAGAGTTGATTCCACATGGGACAGGGCCCTATCCTCCTCAAAATACATACATCTCATGGAATTCAGGAAGCCAGGGTGGCTGCACCTAATTTCATCCTCTTCCACGTTACAAACCATGGGACGATCGATTTCCCATCAACTCGCCACCAGATATTTTCTCATCAATTCCTCTTTCATTTCTTATTCGTTCGTCTGCATGTCGCTACTAATTTCTTTACCGAGCATAGTGCGACAGGATGGCTTTTGTTAATTTCTCTTATCAAGATCAACTTTCTTTCTCATTTCATTACTTTTATCAGTTTGCTGCTGTCTTCAGTATTGTTTACATCATCAAATCGCATCATAAATAACTCATGCTATCTTGCGCAGATAAAAGGGATAGGTAGAATGTTCCCTATTGTTAATCTATATTTTGCAAAGTCTAATTTTACTTGACGCTTGTGAAGAAATCGTTCCCAAGAATTAATGAGTTGGTATTTAAACCACACAACTTTACCACAGCGCTCCCAATAATATTCACTGTTCCTCCGTTCGCAGTCGTTGTTATCCAATTGGTAGGGGTATAGGAGTTCCCTCGGTTGGGATCAGATCTTCGTTTGCGAGTGAGCCGGTGGATCCCGTGTCAAGCAGGCCTAAAATCTTAACGCCATGTACATCACCTTTGCTGTGAGGAATTGTAGTTGCGCACAGTGAGTCCCATCAATCTTCACTGTCGCCTACCGTTTCCCCGGAGTGTAGCATTGGCTCCACTTGCCCCGTGCAGGGGAAGGAGATTAGACCTGTCACGTCCGCAGATAGCTCGCCCAATGTCTGTCACGATGGCCGCGGAAGTTCCCCCTTCCTTTGTGTTGTTCTGTCTGGAACTGCTTATCTGGACATTCACGACTGATGTGGCCTTCCCTGTGACAAGTAAAACACACGACAGATCTCTGGTTTTGGAAATTCCAAGATCTAATCGGACTTCGTGTAGGATTTGGTTGCGTACTATGTCCTTGTCCTGACTGACTTGTAGAATGTGTTTGTATAAAATTTAATGCCGTATCTTTGAACCCATCATCTTTTCAGTTCTTTCCTTTCTTTCGAGTTTCTATTGTATTGAATTCATCACTATCGTCGTCGTCCTCATCGCTTTGAACTAACTTTTTCAACTGTTCCTCTGTGTGTCGTTTTCTTTCAATATTATATTCCCTCCTATTGCTATCAATTTCCCGAATTCATTCTTTTAACTCATGAACATCATTTATCTTAACTATCTACGGCTTGACCTAACCCGGGGAAGTAATTTTCTCTACGATCACCTTAATCATTTGTTTGTCATTAGCTAAGGGAACTGTTTCAAACCTTTATACACGAAAGACCTGACCTGACTCGTTAGTGCTTTCCATGTGAGTTGATTCCAGCGATTAGTCCGTTCACCATCCTCTGTCCATTCTTCTGGCTGCTTGTATCGGATTTCGATCACATCTAGCCAATCTGAGGCTGAGCCTTCCAGATATTTTACAAACTGTAGGACGAGCTGACTCGACGGTTTCCCGACCATTATTCTTTCGCAATTAAGCAGAAAGTTTGCAGCATCGGCTTTCGCCAGGCCATCATAAGGATTGACAAAACTTCAGTTCATCATTCCATTAAACGGAAGCAGTGTTGTTGGAGCTGGGGCCTGGGGTACCATAGGAATTACGGCGACTGCAGTAGCGTTGTCTGACTCGGAATTTGTGTTAGATGCGTACAATCTTCATCACCTTTAGGCTCTGCCTTCTTTTCTTTGTGTTGTGCTCCTTGTTCTTGCCTTTTGTTGCTGTTATGTCAACACACTCTGCTTCGCCTGTAGACTCGTGGCGTTCAGAATTTGTGACTGGTTGTGGAATACCTTGATGCGAATAATCTTGTTAATCTCTGCTCGCAGCATACTCCATACATGACAGTTTCTTTTTCAAAGCTTCTTTCCTTGTACTTTCTCCTAATTCTTGTAGTCCTCGTTCGAAACAGACATACCTTTCTTCTTCTGTAAGACCGTTTAATTGTTGCTGTACTACGGCCTTGACGCCTTCATCACTGTCGGTTGAGGATGTGTTACTATCATTACCCGGATCAACTTTCTCTCGTCTCCGTCGCTGCTATGGCAGTCGTTTAACTTTCTCTGCTCTACCACTCCATCCATTCCTTTTGTTCCTAATTGTTTCACTACCACACACTCTCAAGCACTCATCACGCCACTTGTATATCTTGTAATTGTCCCTCGTTATTTCATTTTGCCTTTTCTCGGCTTACAAGTAACCTGAATGCGAGGCATCCTGCAGAGTGCGCAATGTAAGATATGTTAAATGTTCGTTGCACCAAAGTTCTTATAATTTTTTCTGTTTTCTGATTTCATTATTTGTATGTACCCTAAATTTGTAAGCTGTTGCAAACTTATGCAAACTAAACAAAACCAAAATTGATAAAAAAGCTGTAAATATTTAAATATTGGGTACAAACGGTGATTATCGTTATCCGATTTCCTGCTGTTGGTTGTTGTATCCCTACAGCGTTTCTTCTCAAAGAATAATCCAAATAGGGAGTCCGTTTCATTTTTGTTTTATAGTGAGTAGAATACAAAACGATTAGTTCTATGATGTAGTGTAAATTTTAGCGTGGGATTAAGAACCACAAGTTAAGTCAGCTAGAATATTTAACTGCAAGAACAGCAAAGCAGATGAAATCAAACACATTTGGTGTTTTTTGTTTTAGTTTAAATGAAGTTTCATTTGAGTTTATCTTGTACACTGAATTAAAAAGAAACTTATTAATGACGTTGGTAGAGAGTAAAATATCTGGATGCATGGTTCCTAAAGGTAAGACTATAAGACTTAAAGGGGGGTAGGCGAAGGTCGACAATTTTCTAGGGCATTTTAAGAAATGGCCGGGGAATGGCTCCAACCCAAATTTAGTCTCTATTGAAAGTATAAGCAATTTTCTTTAATTTAAGATAGGTTTTGGAGTGTAGCCATTCCCCGGCTGTACTTAATTTTGCGAAAAACTAATACCTGTTGTCATGTTTACATCCTGTTTTTGACTGCAAAACTTATAGTTCGGTAACCAGGTAGCAACTTCTGTTGTTAACCCTAATACTCACTTCGAAATCACTCATTAAAAGTCCAGTACTCGCTTTGCAGTTTTCTTAAAAAATATGTTTTAAAAAATGAAAAACACATTTCTCGTGTATTTCTTGCTTGAAAAATCTAGAATTAGTGAAATACTATCACTTGCGAATTTTAACATGTATTTCCGACTGATTTATTTTCATGTGTGCTTATTTGCCTGTAATGAATTTTTATAAACCAGGTGAATTAACATAAGCTTTAGCACCACATGCAATGTTTTTTCAATATTGTAAGTTTCCTGTTGGGTCCTGAGTAAAATGCCCAATAATTGTTTTTTTTAAATACAGTCATACTGTGAATAGCCAACACGAAGTAGTAGTTTGTGATCGTAAGTCAGACTTAAAATACTTTTGAATACAAAATCAAGGAATGTAAGGATATCAATAATGTGAGTCTTAATCAGTCGTAAAACAAATTATTTAGTAAGTTCATTGTATATTAGTTTATTTGGTGTTCCGGATTGAAATGCATTTTTTGTGGTCTTTTTGTAACTGCTCTTAGGATAGTTTAGCTTTGAGCACAGATTAGAGAATATAAAGCCTGTTGATAATATTTTCGTTTCACTGCCAGCTACGCATGCCGCCAAGGTGAGCGTCTAAAATATACCTTAGAAAGTGCTGAATTCTCAACTTCAGGACATGTAAAGATGCAATATTCATAGCAAGACAGATGCGTGGAAAATCTGAGGAATTTTATTTTGAGGTAAAAGTCTTTTGAGACGGAGTAGGAAGTGGATACGGGGATTAATTTTTGTTACAATTGATTTAATGTGGAACTCAAAATTCAGATTCTCATCCAGCCAGATTCCAAGATATTAAAGCTCACTCACTCGGTTGATTGTGAATGAGTCATTAATAATACAGGAGATATCTGGGGGGATCCTTTTCAGTCGCTTGTTGTAAAACCAAATAAAATAAGATTTCTTCCAGTTTATTTTCGTTCCGTTTTTTTCACACCAAGCTCAAAAAACGCAGAATTTTCTGAACTTTTCGATAGTATCAAAGACTCAATTTTCCCCAAAATGTCAGATACCCTCTTTTAGTATTTGGGCAGAATGTAGATGCCCGAATTTAATACTTTGGTCAAAGTCAGATACTCGAAATACAAAATAAAGATACGATGAGCGAATAGTTGAACAGAAATTGTGAGAAAATACAATCAGAAAAATCATAAACTAAAATAGGAAATTACAACAAGTATATTGCACCAGGTTCAAATATCGGGTTAAAAAATGATCCCCGTCATCACAACCATAGCCTAACTCTTTTGAAAGGGCCAAATGAGAAAAGCTGAAGATGTGGAGATCTAGAAATTGGCTCAGACTATCAAAGATGGTCAAAGTTGTAGCCTAGAGCACGTACCACTGATTATTTCTGTGCTAGAAATCCGAGCTTAAACTTTTGAGATTAAAAATTGGCTAACCCTCTTTCCCTATTCGTCTGCTTTTTTTGCATTGAACTAAGAGTGGCTGAATTACTAATTCATGCAATAAGATAGTGTGAAACATACATGAGTCTGTTTCAATCCATATGAGTCATAACTTGATTTCCCTTGACTTGTACAGGGCTAGTCAGCGTTAGTTCCACATTTTGCTATAAACCTTACGCTGACTATCCTTGTAGTTTGGCACTGTGTCAGTATTATTAGTAATACAGAGCTGAAGGTATTTGTGCGTCAGTAACTCGTGTTTTTTGCTTCATATGTACTTTATTTAGTACATATGAAGTAAGCAACAACAAAATTCTCTACCACATGAAAAAAACCACGACCAAATCGGTTAACGGTGGTTTTTGCTCCAGGTGTGGCGATATTTTCGAGATGGGAGGACCCAATGCATACATAGGCGTAGCCGGTTGCTCTGTTATATCACGTTGGCCTCACCTACGAAAAAATTTATTTTAATTTTATTTTAATTTTAATTTTAATTTTAATTTTTACAAAAAAAAATTAGATAAAAAAATACAATTCTGTATTTTTAATACTAAAGTGATTCCCTGTTCATTAGTTAAAAACTAGTCCCAATACTAAAACTGAACCAAAAATCCATCAATATCCAATGTTGAAGAAAATAAAAACCAAACTTAGACCTACATTCATACAGTACAATTTGATACAATTTGACGACAATAGTACAAACAGAACCTCCTTATATTACGCTAGCTATTCTCGCAAGTTGTTGTTTAATCCTCTATTTAGGAACCTTAATTCCCTTTTAATTATTTTTGTAATTAAATCCCCAATTTCCCCTGACCCCCTCAGTCATTCTCCATATTCGTTGACTCAATTACTCATACCCTTTGGATTTCGCTATCTCTAGCGCATAGCGGTTTGAATACCATACTTGGATTTGAATTCTTAAGACATACAAAGAATCACTTTTAAACCTAAATAAAACTAATACAGGCCGTTAAGTTATCAGAGCTAAAGTGAATCAGAGGACTAGAATCACAGTTGGAATTAATGCAGGCTTAGCCTACTTGTAATCTCATAGGAATTGTTGGTTCCACTTTTCCTTTTCTTCTAAAAAAGCGTGTTTGTTTCATCTTATTTCTTAGGTTTTTAACTCAAACTTAAAAACACTCTGTATAAGTAATGAGATAACTTTTTTGCAACTTTTTCTATTATAGATGCTAAATTGGGAGCATTTAAGCTATTTGTGAAATGATTATACTTATTTTGTCGCTTTTCGTTTAAAATACATAAATCCAACGTCAGTTTGTTGACACATAGATATATATTATGAGGGCGGACACCATGTCGATAGTATTTGTTTTTTTACAATTATTATTTATAATTATAAAATATATAAAAATATTTAGGAAAGCTCACTGAAATGGTATCTGGATTTTGCTCCCAATAATTGCCGTTTATAATCGTAAATGTTTGTAACTCAAATGCTCATCGCAATTGGGTACAAGAATTATTTTATGAATTATGAAAGTTATTATAGAAGCTAGCTATAAGAAACCATGTATTTTATTGCGTCCAATGTTTGAGTTAAATTATTCATTTGTTTAATTATGTTATCATTTAAAATTTTCGATCAGACTAAAGTAAATTTAGAAAATAAATCATTAAACTTTCTTTGGTTAAAGTAAACACACTGCGTGTGTGTGTGCTTTACTCATAATAAAGAATGTTATTGAAAATTAAAGACGGAACTTTGTGTTAGTTATTCCTTTTTGCAAAGCAAAATCATCCCCTACTCTCCTTGTTCTTCAAACTTCCGTCATGCATATTTTATAAGACTTACGAAATTGTTTGGAGATTAAACGGTTCCCTTATCCCTCTGCAATGTGAAATCGGGGAAGAAGCATATCTAATTCCAAAGTAAATGAAGGAAGTCTTGCCTACTTTTAACCTTTACACACGAGCCCCCTACTATTTCCACAATTTCAGAGTCAGGACACAAACGAATAATCTTATAACACAAGTAAGCTATATTCAGGTTGCCAAGACCCTACCAGATAAATATCATTTCCAAATTCAAAATTTCTTTCCAGTTCCAGTAATACGGCCCCATTTGAAGATACCCCAGCAACTAAAATAAGCAGGAATCTACAGAGGAACAACTGGTAAGGTGATGAACATTGCGTGTGCGTATGTTAACATTTCATTCAGGTACAAAAAAGGGTTAAAAATCCACATAGGTATTCTTCTGCATTGTTCACTGTTGGGAATTAATAAATACGAGTGCAACTGGACAAGAGATTCCAGTCGAAGAAGATTAGCTGAATCAACAAGACTCGTCCT
>JAQGAC010001427.1:0-13969 GCA_034696585.1 Isotomurus maculatus | reverse complement strand
GCATCTGCGTCTCCCATGTCGGAACCCGCATCGGCTGTCGCCTTTCCATCGTCCTTCGTGAGAGAATCAGCCTTCGCATTTCCAGCCCCGTTGGTCGTCTCCGCCATCGAATCTGCGCTTCCTTTCTTCTCCGCTGTCGACTTCGCCTTGGCGTCGCCACCTCCGTCGGCCTTCGCTCTGGAACTCGCGTCTCCTCCGTCCTTAGCGTCAGAATTGGCCTTCGAAGAACCTCCTTTTTGAGCTCCTGCCGCAGATTTGGCTGACCCACCGTTTTTCGTCTTTCCCGAAGCATCTGCATCTCCTCCGCCTTTCGACAAGGCAATAGAATCGGCATCTCCTCCTCCATCAGCGTTTGCCTTGGACGTCGCCTTGTTTGTATTCGACAAGGCGGTCGAATTCGCCTTTCCACTTCCTGAAGACGCCGCTAAGCCTGTCGCACTTCCAGAACCTTTAGCATTGGCTAACGAAGAAGCTCCTCCCTTTCCTGCCGTCTCTGAATTCGCCTTTGCGTTTCCATCTTGAGAAGACGCTACGGCATCTGCCTGCGATCCTTCCGTAGCGTTTGCCAAAGCGCTTCCACATTTCTTAGCGATAGAAACTGCCTTCACTTTTCCCTTGTTACTTCTCGAGTGCGACACCGCGCTCTCTTTTTTTGCGTCACATTCTTCGTTCCCTGGAAATATAAAACAAATTTTAAAAGTCCAAAGATTCAAAGCAAATTGTGGGGGGTGACATGAGACTTATTTGGAAAAACTACCTTTGCCTTTTCCACTGTCCTTGTCATTTTTATCACCCAACACTTTGCCGTCATCCCCGTCGCCCTTCCCTTTTGACGTCCTTCCGTCTTGTCCCTCTTTTTTACTGCTGGCATCCTTGGAGCTGTCTGAAGCAGCCTTATCTCCTCCACTGCCACCTTTTGCTCCACTTCCACCTTTTCCTCCACTGTCAGCTCCTCCAGCTCCTCCCTTTCCAGCCCCTTCAATGATGGTCACTGTGTTGACTTCAGTTACCTTCCTCGTAATGTTCTGCTCCTCCTGGACTTTGGAGTTCACAGTTGTCGTCGTCTTTTTCTTGTCTGACTCTGCCGGAGCGGACAGTACGGAGAGTACGCTTATCGCCAACACTCCGAAAACATAAACAGCTAACAAAGTCTTCATCCTATTTAACTTCTAATAATTCCTCAACGTGACAAACAACGACAACGACAACAACCCTTGTGAAATCTCAAGGGTAACCTTCAACCTGTTTTGATAGCCCATCCAAAAAATAACAATGCGATATTGTTTCAATTTACTACATAATTCATTGACAAATCTCATTCAAGCTTTGCCTAATAGTCTCAATAATATTATTCAACTTCGTAATAAGTACCTAAGTGAATCTACACTTTATAGTGCTTCAACCCTAGAACAAAGTCATCTATTAATCCTCTTGATTCACAATTACAAGAACTGCCACCTTTTCCACTGTCCTTGCTATTTGGCTTTATCCCCGTCGCCGTTAGCCCCCTTCACTATCGTCCTTGGAACTGTCTCAAGCCGCCTCATCTCCTCGAACTATCCCTCCAGCTCCTAATCCTCCAGCTCCAAATCCTCCAGCTCCTCCATTTCCAACTTTCCCTTCAGTCCTTCATTAGAAGTATTATTAGAATTTATGAACAGAATAAGCCACTGCAAAAAATTCCTTGAAACAATTCCAAAAAACCAAATATTCATTTCCTCTTACAAATTGCAAATAAAATAAGAAAAAACTCATCAAAATCTTGAAACTATAAACGGCATTTTTAATTCCTAGTTCCACTGAGGGCATTAGCATTTGCGTCTCCCATATCGGAACCCGCATCTGCACTCGCCTTTCCATCGTCCTTCGTGAGAGAATCAGCCTTCGCATTTCCAGCCCCGTTGGTCGTCTCCGCCATCGAATCTGCGCTTCCTTTCTTCTCCGCTGTCGACTTCGCCTTAGCGTCTCCACCTCCGTCAGCCTTCGCTTTGGAAATCGCGTCTCCTCCTTCCCGAGCCTCAGAGTTGGCCTTCGACGAACCTCCTTTCACAGCGTTGGCTGCCGAAGAAGCTCCTCCCTTTCCTGCCGTATCTGAGTTTGCCTTTGCGTTTCCACCTCCAAGAGAAGACGCTATGGAATCTGCCTGCGATCCGTCCTTAGCGTTTGCCACAGCTCCTCCGCATTTCGTGGCGATAGACGTTGCTTTCACCTTTCCAGAGTTACTTCTCGAGTTCGACACCGCGCTGTCTTTTTTATTGTCGCATTCCTCGTTCCCTGGAAATCAAGAACACGTTTTAACAGTGCAAAGTTTAAAAGCGAATTATGAGGGGTGAATGGCGACTAATTTAGAAAAGCCTTACCTTTGCCTTTTCCACTGTCCTTGTCATTTTTATCCCCCAACACTTTGTCTTCAACCCCGTCGCCCTTCCCTTTTGACGCCCTTCCTGCTTGTCCCTCTTTCTTACTGCTGTCGTCCTTGGAGCCGTCTGACGCAGCCTTATCTCCTGCAACTTTTCCTCCACTCCCACCTTTTCCTCCAGCTCCTTCCACGACCGTCACGGTGTTGATTTCAGTGACCTTCTTCGAACTAGACTGCTCCTCCAGCACTTTGGAGTTCACAGTTGTCGTCGTCTTCTTCTTTTCTGGCTCTGCAGGAGCGGAAAGTACGGCGCTTATTGCCAATACTCCGAAAACATAAACAGCTACGGAAGTCTTCATGCTAAATTCTGATAATTCCTCGACGTAACAAACAACGACACAGCTTCTTGTCTGTGACTCAAACCAAATTCTTCTGAAATCTCAAGGATAACCTTCAACCTTCGTGACATTCGCAGTGATTTCATAGCCTATTCAAGTAACAATGCAACATTGTTTCAATTTATTGCATATGCCACAGCTCATTCAAACATTGTTTAATACTCTCAATATAATTTTATTCAGTTATACAAGTCACAACCACGCTTCTCTTATCATCGACAAATCATTGCTGGTATTTTTTGCCTAAGCATCTCATCTTCCTTCTCTCCAACGTGAAACTACAAATTGATTTTAATTTCATCAAGCGCGTTGAGACGTCAAGAGTTCTTGGAATTGTTAAATTGTCTTTGATGAACAAATTGAATGTCGTGGACTGCGCACGCGCAGTCTGATTATACTTTGAGGTGCCTTCTTTTTTAATGAGATTATTTGTTACACTTTACTTAAAGTGGATTTATTCTTCTCATGTGTACCATTTTACGATTTGTAGTTTACAGCAAATAAGTTTCGAGGAGTCACATCCTAAAGAAGAGTTACTCAGTCAGACAAGAAGCAGATTTATTCTTCACGCATTTTTCCATTCCCTCAACACTTCTCCATCATTCACGTTCACTCATAGAATTCTCACTTGAATGAACACTACACATTATTATCTTTTCACCTATTCATTAGAAGTATTATTAGATTTTATGAACAGAATAAGCTCCTGCAACGAATTCCTCGAAATAATACATTCATTCTTCACACAAATTACCAATAGAATTTCCTTAAAAATATGAAAAAACTCTTCAAAATCGTGAAACTATAGACTGCATTTTAAATTCCTAATCCCCACTGACGGCAACAGCTTCTGCATCTCCCGTATCGGAAATCGCATCAGCAGAAGCCTTTCCAGTGTCCTTCGTGAGTGAAAGAGCATTCGCATGTCCAGCTCCTTTCATCGCCTCAGCCTTCGACCCAGCGTGTCCTTTCTTCTCCGAGGTCGACGTCGCCTTAGCGTTTCCACCTCCGTGAGCCTTCGCATTGGAATTCGCGTTTCCTCCGCCTTCAGCATCAGCGTCGGCCTTCGAGGAACCTCCTTTCACAGATCCTGCGGCCACTCTCGCTGACCCACCCTTCTGCGTCTTTCCTGCAGCGTCTGCGTCTCCTCCGCCTTTCGACAAGGCGGCAGAATTGGCGTCTCCTCCTCCCTCAGCGTTTGCCCTGGACTTGGCTTTGTTTGTATTCGACAAGGCACCCGCATTCGCCTTTCCACCTCCTTTAGACGTCGCTGTTCCTGTCGCGGTTCCAGCACCTTCAGCGTTGGCTAAAGCAGTAGCTCCTCCCTTTCCTGACGTCTCTGAATTTGCCTTGGCGTTTCCTTGTTTAGCAGACGCAAGGGAATCTGCCTGCGATCCTCCCTTAGCGGTTGCCAAAGCTCCTCCGCATTTCTTCGCGAGAGACGCTGCCTTCACTTTTCCACTCAAACTTTGGGAGCTCGACACCGCACTGTCTTTTGTGTTGTCACATTCATCGTTTCCTGGAAATCAAGAGCAGATTTTAATAAAGGTTCAAAGCAAGTTATGAGGGGTGAGATGAGACTTATTTGGAATTCATACCTTTGGCTTTTTCACTGTCCTTGGAGTCCTTGCTATTTTTATCCCCCAACACTTTGCCTTTATCTCCGTCGCTGTTAGACCCCTTCCCTTTTGAAGAGTTTACGCCTTGCTCCGCTTTCTTATCGTCCTTGGAACTGTGTGGAGCAGCCTTATCTCCTCCATGTCCAGCCTTTCCTCCTGCTCCTCCACTTGCAGATTTTCCTCCAGCTCCTCCACTGCCACTCTCTTCGACGACCGTCTTGGAGTTAACTTCAGAGACCTTCTTCCGATGATGCTCCTCCTCCGTTATTTTAGAGTTCACAGTTGATGTTGTCTTCGATTTTGCTGACTCCTCCGTAAGAGACGCAGACGGAGCCGAGAGTACGGCGCTTATCGCCAATACTCCAAAAACATAAACTGCTACGGAAGTCTTCATCGTAAATCCTAAGAATTCCTTAACGTGACAAACAACGACAACGTTCTTGTCCGCGACTCCAATCAAGTTCTTGTGAAATCTCAAGGATACTCTTTAACCTTCGTGACAAACGCAGCTTTTTCCCATATAACAATGCAAAATTGTTTTAATTACATAATTCATAATAGCGCAATCAACCATTGTTTACCAATCTCAAGAATACTATGCAACAAAGTACTACGAAACCAAGCGAAAGGCCCCATTAAATTGTAATTTCTTTTGTTAATTGCTGTCTACTCCAATAAAAACCATCAATTTAATATATAAGAATTGATTCAATCAATAAAACCCTGAGCTTAATTACCACTGAATGAAATCAATTTAAACCTTCCCATTGTCTTGTCGTTCTTACGAAATAAATTCGAATAAGTTCCACTCACTCAACGACTCAAAGCTTTAAACCCTCTGAAATGAAACGCTTAAAAATTTTACTGCAAGTCAAATCAGCACGTTCAGCCAGTTTTAACTTTACGAATTAAATGAAAAATACCAGGAAAAGCACTTCTGCCTGCAACGACCCTAAATGTACTTAAACAGAGCGGAGAGGAACAAAAAACCGAATCCCACATAGATTCACGCTTAGTCATCTCTGAAGTCCAAAATCCGAATCCACATGTATTAAGAATTAAGACCCAACTCATGTGCATACTACCCTCCACACACATCCAACTCTCACCGAGAAAGTCTCTACGCAATTTGTTATTTCATTTGTGCAGGGCATGTGTAATAATTTGTATGTAATCCCACGAGGCTTCGTTGACTACACGAGGGTTTATGTCACTTTATGATGTCTCCAAATTAAAGGAGCTTCAACTCCAAATCATTTCACCCCCTTTTCATTTCCTCTTTATCATTGGCTTCCATGCATAATACATTTTAATATTCCGTCGCCAAACTCGGAAGGAATCACTCCGGATGCAAAGAGTAACCACAGTCCAACCACCACAACAGATTGCGTGTGTTCATCTGATCTTCATTTTTTACTTAAGTCTCTCTCTCTCTCCTTCATTCCATTACTTTTGCACAATGACTCACAGTCAACCCTTCTGACACTCCCATAATTCACCACGCACACAGAGTCAGCTATTAATATTACTCCTGCATTATTATCATCGCACAAGTCCATTCGCATTATTTTCCATCTCTCCTCCCTCTCCACACTCTCACACAAAAGACCTTTACAATTGATACGAACTGCAACCCTATAAAAGTAATTCCAACTCATCTAAACATTCCTCCATCATTCATTCAATCTCTCCTTGGTTCATTACTCGCGTAAATTGCGAATTATAAAGGCAAATAAAATTAACTTCCTTGTCGTCAATTTTCATGAATCATTCGATCCCATTCTAAAGTCCTGGGTGAAAAAGAAAGCGGATGCATTTTTAATTCACACCAACTGCTGCCCCTGCTTCTGCTGAAGTTTACAGATAATTGATTGATGGCCTCTTTCCTCCACACGATGCGGAAGATAACACACATTAAAATATATGATGGAAAAAGACAGAAGAAAGTATGAGCTGAGCTGTTCGCGTGTCATGTAACTTCCACGAGTAATATTCCCTTCAGAGTTGACATTGACCTGATTTAGAATTTAGAAAAGTGTATCTTCTTCCTTCCACGTAGACTGAAATGCAAGAAGAACTTTCTTTCTCTTTTATGATGATAACACGATCCGTTTATACAGAAGGACACTAAGGACAGTTCTCGTAGGGACAGTTCGTTGTGTAAAAAGTTTGACACATGAGACTTCATCATCTCTTCGGAGTGTTCAGAGGACACGACTTTTCGTCTCTCCTCCATTCCTCTTAACATTACGTGTGTGCTTTCTTCACCCACTTCCTGTTTGTACCCTTCAAAGTGGCAAAAAGCAGCTCAGCAGCAAGAAGCTCATTTGAAAACTTTTCACATCGTAAGGCTACACACATATTAAGTTCCCTGGTGAATAGAAATCGATTCAAGCAGAAAATATCGATTATCTGGTGCAGGGAGCTTAAAGAGATTTAAACGAGGAAAGCAAAAACTTATCAGGAGGAGAGGAAAAAGTTCATTTCATTTCAAGTCAAGACGAATCGCGTAATCCATCAATTTGAAGGGATAATGAATGAATGAATGAATGATTACGATCTGAAAAAAGAGAGGGTCACTGCAGCAGCAGCAGCCAAAGTTTGATTCAAAGCCAAGTGAGCCACAAAACTACGAGAGAAAGAAGTTTATCGACTGCGTCTCTCAAGTCTCCTCAATACTAAACCTCCCTCGTGCATCTACAATGTGAATGTGTGTTCCAAATCAATCCCTGATTGCTTTTTTCCAATGCTTTATTCGATGAAATGAACGGCCATCCAGTATCACACACAATACTCTCTGAACGGCTAACATGCCATTGTCACAAAGACGAGAAAGTAGAAAGTCCGCCTGCCCCTTTAACTTTCATTCAGTCCTGTCTCTCATTATTTCCAACGAACAATCCTCCTTTTACACAGAATGCAGAGAGAGGTCCGTGATTACTGAAGCCAAATCTGTGCTACTCCCTTCTTATCCAACATTATTACGTCATCGTAAGTTCAGTACAAGTAACAACCTACGAGTAATCCCACACACTCAGGAATTGTGGATGATGAGCTTTCAAATGGAACACACGAAGAATGATCACAAGGAACATCCTCTTCTGTTGTTGAGCCATCCAAATACTCCTCAGCAGAATGACAGCAGAAGCACTGCGGCTACTGACTTCGCAGCTTCATGTCTCCCTTTCTCCAATTTCAAGATTACCCGACCGTGACTTATACTACAAGTACAACAGTGCAACTACTCTGGCTGGGCCATCCGATGAATGACTCCCAATAATTCGATCTCACCCGAAAGGGTTCCTCTGTGTGTGTGTCTCCCTACAAAGTTGTAAGTATTCATATTCCACGGGCATCGAGACTACAGAGAAGGGGAAGGTTCTTCTTCCAATTCTTCTTCGGACTTTTCCATCGGCTCACTATCACCACAGTAGACAGTAGGGTTTGAATTAACGGGTGAAGTCCAAGGAGAGAAGGGTTACTGCTACACAAAAGCCGTCATCATGTATCACTCATATTTTGTGGGATGCTTCTACTTTTACAATGTTCTCTTTATCTGACTACCAATACATTCTAGACCCTATAAAGCCTATAGAATCTATATACCAGAGCTAGGATATAAAGTTCTATCGATGATGATACCCATTTGAAATGCATAGTTTCTCTAATCCTATCAAATTTGATAGCTTTAATACTCCAATATTTTGATCTTGGTTCATAAATCTTGCTATTCCCTAGTGATTCCTGAGGAGAGAGAGATAGAATGCTCGAAGCACGATGGAATATGAGATAACACGAGAACAGAAGGCGGAGTTGAAATGTAAGTAAGGCTACAGACTACAGACAGTACAGACACACCACTTTGATTTTACTTCACTTGTTTCACAGGCATAAAGGAACTTTTACACCACAAAATGTTCGAAATATTGCTCAACCTAAAAGTGTGTGTGAGTGAGCATGAAGAAGATATTTCGGTGGTGGTTGTGCGGTGCTGCATACTTATCATCGACGGAGGGATAGAAATATAAAAATACCAAAATATAAAAACCCCCTTTCTGCATGCAAAGAGAGACGCTCATCATTCTTCTTCCTTTATTGGATTTACTTCGGGTTCGAAGGTTCGATTATTCCAACTTTCCCAAGTATCGCATTTCTTTTGATCCATGTGTCACTGAAATTTCACGACAACTTCTGTCACACATTAAGCATCGCTTGTTTTTTAAAAACTTCCTATGCACAAGCACAACAAAATAATGTTCTTCGGCTTTTTTTTTTTTCATTTTTCCTATTTACTAATAATTTCCCACATATGTGGTGTGTCCAAAATGAATCCAAAATAATATTTCAGTCCTTATTGCCTCATAAAAGACTGCAGGAACTTTTTGCTTACAGGGAAGCTTTTGATTTTGCGCACACACAAAATATTAGTAAAGCCGTGTGAAGTGCAGAGTCTCTTGAATTAAGAGCCCTTCACTCTGCACACATGGCACTCTTGTAAATTCAAAATTCACCTCTGACTGATTCAAGGAGCCGTGATGGATGAACCTAAAACTGAATTCGGTTCGGATTTTATATCCCCATTTGTTTTATGATTTATAGATGATTGCTGATTGATAAAAGTATAAAGAGAGCTACGTTGTACGTGGGATGGCTGTATGTGGAAAGGCTTAAGGCTTATAACTACTCAATACTTTTACACGTATCTTTAAGTGCATTCACAACCAACGTCCCTTTCTTCCTCCCTACACAATAAAAGTAAATCAATAAGAATGCAATTTTCTACGCTTTTATTGTCCTTGCACAACAACAGGTACATGTTGTGTCATACAAAATACAAATCGACTGAAAGCAATTTCACGGATTTCTGTCACTCTCCTCGGTCCGCTCTCACTACCCTCGTGAATTTTATTATTATTGGCTACGCACACAAACTGATATGTATTTTCCTACAACCACTGCCAACTGGTCAGAAAAGGATTTTCCATTCACCACAAATTGAATCAAAGTACACAAGCACACACTAAAGAGAACTGTAAGCTTCTAACTGTGAAACTAGGGTACCTAAAGACTAGTTTCATTCACCTGCGAACCGGATTGCATTGTAAATCCACAATTACCTAATGCATTTATAGCTTTCACGTGTACATGTGTGTTTCGAATCGCACTAGAATTAATATCGTCTATCTCCAGTCTCCCTGTCACAAGGTCTGAGCTGCTAGTGAATTCAATAGGAATGCATGTCAAGACCACTTTCATAAAGCGAAATGCGTTAAACCAATAACACAATGTGCTTTTATTAGGTTTCATTCCGGATTAAAGTAGCCCAGTGGGGAGCTTCCTCTTCCGAGCGTGTGCGTTGTAAAAATTATTTCTCATGTGGAAATAATGTGGAATTAAGGCAAGTCTGTGTCTACTAGTTTATAGACGCGTTTCCAACTATATTCCAAAATGTATTTCCTACCTCAAAGTTGGGTGCATCTCGTCGTTGCTTAATTTACAGACTAGGAGAGAGAGGCTTTGGAAGGTTGGAGTCTGCGAGAACAGCAGGAGGGAATCTATTTTGACGTTTGAGGAAATTACGTAATGATATGAGTGGAGAGATAAAACAGGTAGACTAATAACGTGGGAGTCGGTGTGACACGGGAATAATAATAATGTTCAGGGAGAAAGTGCAGTCGCGAAGGTTAATGCTAATAGCTTCAATCTCACGAACATTTTGATTACACACTACCAGTGCTCACGTGTGATAGCTTTTATCACAAAGTCTATCAGCTAAAATGCATTTTGGGAAATTTACTCGCCCAGTGTTTCTGAAGGTTTTGGAAAATGTTCGTTTCAAACTCATGACAGAATATTCAGAAATCTGAAGCAAAACTGTCAGCTAGCTTTTGTAAACCATACTCTTCGTCGTTCATCAATTTACAGTTCAGCGTTGATATTAATTCATCAGATATTTTTGCTTCGCGACTGCCAACAACATCTAATCAAACTAGTTAATAAAAATTTCACACAAATTTAATTTTTGGACTTTTCACTGCTCCGAATTTTATTACCTCGACTAATTTTTAAGAAGCGTACTTGGACATATTGCGGTCCAACAAATATCTGTATATATGAATACGTTCGATTTTACGAGTTTTCTTCTAATGTGCGTACATATTAAGTTCAATATGAAACGTGACATTAACAACTGACTGCACCTGCAAACTCCCACCTTCAGGTGTTTCCTTGTTGCGGTTTTCACGCTTTGTGGAATTAATTTGAGGACACACTCAAGGTTCACGCTCCCGAGTAACAGTCAACTGAAATCAAAACCGGTCTTTTGTCATTTACTAACATCCATAAACCATTTACGATCACCATACTTCTAGACTTCTAATGACCAAATCACACCTTTTCGTCTCGTCTCCCACAACTTAACAAAGCAAAAGAGGAAGAAGCCTCCCAAGAATCCTCGAGTCCTCGAAGATCGAAGTCACCTCCATCAGAAGAAGCGGCTTGACAACACATTGCGGAGTCTGAGCACAAAGGCCGCACATTTCTTTATTCAACTCATCCGGTACTCAGGATTCATTTCATTCTTTTTTACTCCAGACGGATGGACATGTGCTCATTTATTTAAATGGAAGACTGTGTGTGCCTTCCCTTAAAGTGTGTGTGTGTTGTCCTTACGCACGTATTCTGCACTTTACATTTTTTATCCCACTCTCCTCCAGTCTACTTTAAGGTGTCATGTGTTTCCGTTCTCAAAAAGTCATTTCAACAATTTGACTCTCAAAAGTCTTTCCTGAATCATTTCTTTGCTTGCTCACTTTTACTCACAGAGACTTTCGCCCCATACCAAACAGCCTCTTAAGTCTCAAAGATGTGAATGCATTTGCTCAAATCCAACACATTTAGTTGAAGGAACCCTTTCTCAAGAAAAATGTCTTTGTCTCAAGACATTCGAGAGTTCAGCTTGACGAATGAACGAGATTTGATGTTACTATACCCTTGAAGCCTTTGTTTCTCCTCGCTCATTTCTGCTTTACATCCTCCTACACATTTTTCTCTCTCTCCTTTACTTTAAACACACTCTTATAGGCAGATCAAAAGGAGTATAAACACGAATTGTATGTCGAATCACGCACACTCTTCATTTATTACGTGTCATCATCTATTAATGTCCTAAAGTACACTAGAACAATTGCTCCAAAATGCTTTGCAGCTGCATACTATGCTATTCCAGCATTTGTAAAGGTCACAACCAACTTTCCTGTTAAAACTCACCGTTTTATTTCTGTACATCCCTGTTTATTGCATTACCCCAAGGATACAAAGGTCAGTACAAACAATATCCTTAATGTCCTGAGTGTTTCATGAATGATAAAAATGTAATGCAGCTTAATCCTCTAAGGAGACTAAATATATTTGTGTGTCTGCTGCTGCTGCTCTTTTCGGTAGGTGAATTCCATGTGCAGCTGTCGGATTAGGTGACTATTAACAGCTCAAGGTTAAAGAACACAACACAAATAATAATATTGTGAGAGATGTGTGACCCTCGAAATCTTAATCCGGATTTTTATTTCCTCTCCCCGTCGCATGTGAGTGTGTATGAATAATTTATCCAACTTTTAGTTTTTAACAGAAAGCAGCTAGGAGTCCTCCTCCTCCGTGTAACTCTGTACGAATTCATACATACGAAATGCACCAGAGTGAAACTTAAGCTGCTTTGATGTCATTTCGAGGATCGTTTGGCTCATATGGCTTTCAGTAAGCTGCTCAACCAAAGCTCAGCTGTTTAGCTGACAGTCGCTAGGATTTGAAAGAGAGATCTCTCTTGTGCATTCCATGCATGGTTAATAATATTTCCATGTTGTCCTAACTTTGTTACTTATTAAATTACAAAAATTAACGAGCTACCAGACTCACAGACTTAAACTTTATGAAGGGAAACACACGTTGCAGCCAACTCTTTACGCTCCCCATTATCTGACGAAAGGATCTTTTACTTCCCAACTATTCATGCATTCATTTGTTCCTACATTTCCCATCAGTTTACAAGCAGAGAGAGTATTGTTCCAAGACATTATTGTCCTGAGATTGATGAAAGGAGATAAGAAAAGTCAAAAGTTCTTTGCATTATTCTCTCGTGGGGCAAAGAACTTTCTCCCACACTTTTGAATGGAGAAGAAACTAAAAATGCAATACACGAGAGAGACTAGCCTAGCTGCCTTTATACTTTATATCTCTCACAATCTAACGCACCATTACCAACAATAAATAATATGCCTGTGTAGTCTGTGTAGTACATTTCGGTGCGTACAAAGAAATGCTGTTGAACACGGCAAGAAGAAAGCAGTTAGTTCCCAGCAGCACCATCACTAAGCACTTAGGGGAATTCTTTATACTTTTCTTTGATAATTTTCTCCTTCTTTGACTTCCGGCTATATGCGATCTCTTCAAGAATCTTGGCTTCTTGAATCCCTCCTGCACACAACCACCAGCAGAAGAAGATACAACCCAAAACTTTCCCCCGTTACTTTATGGAAGTTACAGGGTTCTCCCGCAGAGTGAAAGTGAAAAAGCCCTAAAGTCCTTCACAACTATACAGCGAGCTACATTTAGATATTATCATTGTGATCACACAAATACTGCACGCATCTTCTTCGCAGCATTAAAAGGTGAGAGAAAGTTACAAATTCTCTCAAAGCTGCGAACTATACGACATTCATGCAACTTCTAAAGTAGAAGGCACGAGGCTAAAAGTCTTTCTCCTGTCTCTCTCTTATCTGTAAAAGCCTTAAAGATGCGATGATGATGAGCGTCACGTGCTCCTGCGGGTCTCTTGATGATAGCAAAATTGCGATTTTACTCGAGTCTTAAGAGTCCTAAGCACCTCTTCTTCCACCCACACGAGGAAGAAGAATCTCCCACATGCAAATGGCGTTAAAAATACAACCTGAGTACTTGAGTACTTTCCCACACGCATTTCTACTCATCAACGCACACACACACTTCTCAAGACGCTTAGCTTACACACTGCATATACAGCTTAAGCAGCAGCAGCAGCAGTCCTCTTCACATGTCTTCACTTTGAAGCTTCCCCGTGTGTTGGATCCAACATGCGAATAAAAGATTCGTGGAAGAGCCTTCGTCTTGTGTCTGACTTGCATTCGTAACTATTCCTCCACACCCTCTTCAGCCTGCTTTCCTTTCTCCTCACATTTTATTGTTAGTCTCAAAGAGGAGCCACACGAGGAATATTCTTTTGAGACTTTCATAAAAGGAGAAAGTCAGAGCCGTCATCATCACCACCGATGCTTTCCCCCATCCCTCCTTCCTTTGTACAGAGTACAGGGAAACAGCCTTCTTCACATGTATTATGGAAATACATGTGTGCACAAGTTATTGTTGGTGCTTCCTACACTCACTCTAATACTTCATCCTCTTTAGTATGGAAAGTGTCGGGCATTATTTCCTAACATTTTTAACCCTCTTCGCATATTATAACCTTCAGAAGGAAGTTGCAGGAAAAACGAATTTCCTTCCTACTTTCTACTTTCTCTGGAGTTGCTCGTATGCATTCATAATCATCCACAGATTATTGTAGC
>JAQGAC010001426.1:0-13978 GCA_034696585.1 Isotomurus maculatus | reverse complement strand
AAACCATCTCTGCATCCTTTGCACGCCATCCATTTCGCTTGGGGAAAGACGCCGATTCCTTTAGAACCCACAATGGTCCCCACGACGTGTGAGCCGTGGCCGCCTGAATCGTCAGGCTCTGACGACAGCGTCTGAGGATCGAAAAACCCATACTCTCCAAGGAAATTGTCCCGCAGGGCTTCGTGCGACACTCTTGCTCCTGAGTCGATGGCGGCCACGCGGATCTGGGGGAGTGGCCCAGACACAGATGACTTCAGGAGAGACACAGCTTCTTCTGCTTGGATTCTCTTGATGCCCCAGAATTCGAATTTTCCGCCATGGAGGACTTTGGAGGAGGAAGGTGGGTCGTCGAGTGGGAAGGAGAAAGGTTCGACGCGCAGGAGGTGGGAGAAGTGGGTTTTGAGGTGGCGGATCACGTCAGCTGGTGCATTCTTGAGGATTAGGGCGTTCTGGGCCCACAAGGGTGTGATCTCCAGATTTGGGTCTTTGATTGTCTTCAGGTATTTGAGCACTGGGGCTTGAGACACTTTTGCGTGGGATTGAAGTTCTTTCGCCAAAGTTCCTACACGTTTGGCAAATGTTGTGATTTTTTTGGTGGAAAAGGAGCGGAGAACTTTTTGCGTTCCTTGAAGCATCGTCACGATGAACGTTGAGCTGCTGACGTCTTCCGTGTTAACGTCTTTCGTGTGAACGCCTTTCGTGTGAACGTTTTTTTTGTGAACGGTTTTCGTGCCTTTCGTGTGAACGCCTTTCGTGTGACTCGAAGATGACTTTTCAATGAGGTAAGTAAGCGAGCTAAGTGCGTTAACAAGTCCGTGACCAAAGTTGTGGTTGGGGAAGACGTCATAAGGAATACCGCCACACTCCAAATCCTCTCCAGGCACCGTAAGTGTTTTCGTCTCTACGCCAGCCTTGAGTGCCTCCACAATTCCATCGTATCCAAGACTCTCATCGTACGCCATGAGAAGTGCCACAATTCCCGTCACATGAGGACACGCCATTGAAGTTCCCGATTTATAAATGTACGCGTCATCTTCTTTGTTGCCGTCAACAGACACGATGGCATAACCAGGCGCAGCAAAATCCGGCGAAACTCTCCCATCTGACGTTGGTCCTCTTGATGAATAATCCACAAGGGTGTCGTTTGCCATTGTCGCCGCCACGGAAATAATTCCCTCCAAGTCCGCAAAGTACGTCAGTGAACTACAACCTTTCCGTCCATTGTTACCAGCAGATTTGACGACAATGATTCCCGCAGCTTGCCACGCTTCGACGGAGGAATCGAAATACGTGTCTAACTTACTTCCCCAACTGTTGGAAACGATGTGCGGAGCCATGGAACAATTTTCCTTTTTCTCTCCTGTGGGAAGATACGGGCACAGCACCCACTGCGCACATTCCAGAAGATGGCTCGAAGCGCATCCGCCGTATTGACAGCCTTTGCACGCCATCCACGTTGCTTGAGGGAAGACGCCGATTCCTTGGGAACCAGCAATGATTCCCATTACGTGGGAGCCGTGGCCGCCCCAATCGTCAGGCTCTGTGGTAGTCCTTATGGGATTGTGCCATCCATATTCTCCAAGGTAATTGTCCCGCAGCGCTTCGTGTGACAGAAGTGCTCCTGAGTCGATTGTGGCCACACGGATCTGTGGGAGTGGCCCAGACTTGGATGACAACAAAAGTTTCACAGCTTCTTCAGCCTGGATTCTCTGAATGCCCCAAGATTCGTTTTTCTCGGAGGCACGGAAACTTTGGGTGGAGGAAGGAGGTGGGTCGTCGAAGGGGATGGAGAAATCAGGTTCGACGTGCAGGAGGTTGGCGAAGTGAGTTTGGAGGTGAAGAATAACCTTAGCTGGAGGATTCTTGAGGATTATTTTGTTCTGGGCCCACAAGGGTCTTATCTCGAGATTTGGGTCTTTTATTGTCTTCAGGTATTTGATCACAGGTTCCTGAGACACTTTTGCGTGGGACTGAAGTGTCTGTGCCAGAGTTCCCACACGTTCGGAAAATTTTGTGATTTTTTTAGACGAGAAGGAACGGAGAACCTGTCTTGTTCCCTTTAGCATCGTCACGATGTACGTTGAGCTGATGTCTTTTTTGTATGCGTCTTCATTTTGAACGTCTTTCGTGTGAATCGAAGATTTCTTTGCATACGCAGCGACGAGTAGAGAGAATACGAAGATGCGTTTTAGCAATTTAGCCATGTTGTTTCTCCATTAGAACTTCAAATGTAAATGTGTAATGGGAATATGTTTAAGCGTTAATCGTCAATAGATAATCAAACAATCGTTTATTGTTGCTGATAACTTGTTTGATAATGGAACCCTCAATAGAGAAAGTAAATCCATGAATACAACCATTCCAATTGTGGTGAGGAACGAGTCAAAATACGAAAGGAAAGTGGTTTTACTTTTGATTCACTTCGCTGCTAATGCCTTTATAATATTTGACAATAAAAGAGTATCAAAGTTATTGCTTGTAAATTTGTATCGCAACGTCTGTTGATTTTCGCAGTTCACCTGCTAATGAAATAAAATGGAATGATTGATTTATCTGTCAGGGTAATTTAGTACTTTAGTTAACAATAAATCAATCTCAATACTTAAGAATTTCAACCTAAAATTCAAGTTTCTTGGGTTTGTAGGGTTTCTATTGCCAGTCTAGTATTGGGAAAATTTAAATTCTCATTCGAAACTAGTTACAACTAACCTATAAGATAATATCACATAGCCAGTTTGAAATTAAAATTTATCCGGGATTTATAAATGTGAGCAGATGCTTTAATTTAAAATGAACCAACGCTCTATAATCTTTTTTTCACTACTTTTTCAATACAAATAATTCAATTGAGATTAATTGAGCAGGTATTTTTATGCAAAAAACTAGTAATAAGGTAGATGACCGAGTGAAATGTGACTGACTACTGATTATGCAATGTTTCTACATGCAAGCAAAATGTTTAAAAATAAAAATTCTTTACTCCATGTACTAAAAATCCCATTTAAGAAGTGAACGCATAACTGGAACCAGCGTTCGTTGGAGGGAAGTGGTGACCACGGAGAAATGGCGTATGTGACGAGTTCGAACATATTCAGGTCCATGTGTTTGGCTTATTTATAAATAGCTGCAGGTACGCATTCCTTTTGTATGGATCCAGTGGTCACTTTTGTGGATTCCTGGAGCTCCCTCACTCACCTGAGTTTGTAGCTGGCTATTTTCATACGCTACCTCACCCACTACACTCATTAACTTAAGGGTCACTTCTGCTTGAAAAAAGATGAGGAGTACAAAACTAAGGCAAAGGAAATTCTTAAAATATAACACGTTGAATTCTAGTCAGTTATTTCTGATAGCACTTTTCCCTACGTTTCGAATTTGTGCAATTTTGCATATATTTTATGAAGTTATTTCCACGCATTTATCTCAAGCCCGTAAGTTTATTATATAATAAATATAAGGTGATATGCATCTCAAATCTAGTACAGGTAACCTTTTTATTTGGCATTCAAGGCTTATGTACCCCCGATAATTATGTAACCGGAATGATTTATTCAAATTTTATATAATAAAGAAATCAAAAGCCAATGTATTTCATAAATTCCATATATTTTTGAAACCTTTTCCTTCTATACTTTTTGATATCATTGATGAAAATTCGTTTACGTTTTGAAGTAACTAAAGAGCTCCATTTTGCAGGGTTACGAGTGTGGACAAATAATTTCATAATGAACAAGTCAACAAAAAGACTACTATAAATCATCTTTTTATTGCACCAAAACTCAAAATAGATACACTCTAACATGTTAAATAGTTAGTAAACCTTATAAATCTAAAATCACTAAGATTATAATTAATACACACGAGAAATAAAACATTCAGCTATACTAATATTAAAATTTCAAAGGAATTAACATTTTTGAACAACTTGGTTCCATCCGAAACAACTTTGCACACACGAAATAATCTTCAGAAGTCGGAAAGGACGCTTCCCCGAAGTCCCAATACATTTTGGTGGAGAAGGTTCAGTATTCCTCGTGTGTCTGAAGTTTCCGTCGACCTCCCCACAAATTTGTTTCAGGAAATCGTTCCCCTTATTTTCTGTACGTGGCAGAAAGTACGCATTCGATTCTGCTGGCTGTTCGATTGACTGCTGTTGTTTGTGCACAGGAGAATATCGTTCACTTCTGCAACTTTTATTGTTCGCCGGAGTTTCTTCTTCTGGTTTGGTAGGAGCTGCACGGAGGACAGGAACTTGCTCAATAAGAAACCAGTTTGAAAGTAAACCCTCCAGCGATGGTCTCTCCGCGGGTAGAGGCCTCAAACACTTCAGAATGAACATCCGGACTTCTGTAAATCAAAACAATTAGAATTATTAATATTGAGTGGTTCGACAGAATTGTATAGAACATGGTAGTGAAAAATAAATTCAAATTACTCATAGAGCCGATCCCTTTGTCCATGTCGACGCGACGCCGAACGATGTCGTCCCTATTGCAGAAGGGTTTGTAACCGAAGATCATCATGAAGGCGATGCATCCAATTGACCAGACCGTCGAAGGTTCGGGTGTGTAAGCTTCGTGAAGGAAGTACTCCGGAGGAACGTATTCCAAAGTTCCCTGGAAATCTTTGAAAATCTGTTTGGGTGACGTCGTCAGCTCCCCACAGCCGAAGTCAATCAGCGTTGTCTTCCCGGTTGTCTTGTCGTAGAGAATATTCTCAAGCTAAAACCAAATTTTAGAATTAGATCAGTCGAAGGCTTATTTTATTTATTTTTTATTGTACCCTGCTAAAAATATCAAACGTTTAAAAACGAATACGTTTATGGCGTCCTCCTCGTTTATGTACTTTGTTTGATTCGCGTACAAGCGCATACAAAAATAATCTCGAGTGGTTAGGCAAGTTTACAAGGCTCCAACGTTATTTTAAACGGATATTTATGATTTTAAGCTGTATTTTGAAACTTAATATTAAATTATCAACCACTATTTTGATATTGAGAGCCTATGCACATAATAATTGAAAGATTTTAATTGAAATACATACTCAAATCATAAAATCTAGTAATCTAAAATACTACTATAATGCCTTTTACCCTGTAAGTTAATGCCTAACGAGTATAAGTGAGTGAAAATTAATTTGTAATCTGTGAAGTTAATTTTTCAGGGCCAAAATTTAAACATCAGACTGACAATACCGTGCATAATGGAAGTTTATCAAGATAAAGTGAGTCAGAATCGCGTATACCTTGATATCACGATGAAAAATGTTCATTTCTTGGCAAGACTGAAGCGTTTTAACAAGTTGACGGAGAATGTGCGCTGCCTCAGACTCTTTCATGACTCCATTGGATGTGATGCACTTCTGCAGGTCTTTAGCATTCTCGTTGTATTCCATGACGAGCACGAGGTCAGTTTCATCCCTCCAGGAATCATAGAGACGAATGACTCCAGGACACGACTGCGCGAGGTGAAGCAGTTCCAGCTCTTTTGGGACGACTGGAGTGTTGTCCTCTGAAGTCTGCCTAATCGACAGTAACGACCGGAGTGGAACTCGTTTGACAGCCACCTGCAAATAAGTTATCAACTATTGTTTTTTGACTCGTACAGCGAGAGAATAAAAATAAGACACTAACTAACTTTTCGTCCGTCGATTCTTCGAGTTGCAGGAAAGACAGTTCCAAATCCACCAGCCCCCAACGGTTGAGGGGACACTTCGTACTCCAAGTGGAAGTCATTGTCTGATCGAAATTCTGTAAGTAAACGTTTCATAAATATTTAAACAATTGTCAGAAGCGTTGTAGTTTTTGTCGAAAAAGTTCAAGCTACGAATTCTTACCAAAAATATTCTTCGATGACATTTCACCAGTAAAAAATTACAATTGTCACTTTGCGTAGAAGCTGAGGAGGTTTGTGGAGATGTTCAAAGTTAAGAAGTTAGTGAAGAACTGGTTGAGTTCTTTAGGCAAAATGATAACCACGCAGAAATGGCTTACTACGGGACGACGAGTCACAGAGAACTTGGGTTACTGACTGTGAGAATTGTTGGCTTATATTTTTATTAATAGGTAAAAGTAACCCTTCAGGTTGTCCAGTGGTCACTTCTGCATTCCTGGAACTCCCTCCTCTTACCTGTTGGTTTGTAGCTGCATGACCCAGTACGCTATCACTTAAGGGTTAATCCTGTAGTACATGGAGCCAAAGCTTGGTACACTGTTTAAAGTCAGGACACCCCCTTTTCTCTTTTTGGTCCATACTTATAATCCGAATAAATTGTCAGGTAGTTATTAATAAAAACACCTGCAATTCTGGACGGGCTATTTTTGATCACTCCAACAACCTCAAAATGTAGGTTAACTCAAATACGTGGATTTTGTATTTTCTCATTTCGTTAAAATGATCAGCCAGATTAATAGCAAAGCTCTATGCATAGAAAGAACTAGATATAATTTAATCGTAATTCTTACTGCGATTATAAATTTTCCTTCAAAATACAGTAAAATTAAATAACAAGAAGATTTTATTTGTCCATCAAGAACAGATACCCAATGATATTAATTAACTATTATTCTTTCAGCTAATGATTAATTTAAGAAAGATCAGACGTACTTACATGCCAGCATCATACTTTATATCGAAATATCTAGGAAGGTTACTGAATCTGTAAAGCTCAAATCTATCCAAGAAAGCGAATTGCAGCAATTTACTGATAGAAGCTGAATTAAGACTTCAATTCGCCACAAGTTTGTCAGACATACAATAAATCACAATTCTGATCAACAAAAATTCTTAGTCAGATTAATTGATTTACTCTTAAGCTATGAACGATAAGATACGCATGAAGGACGGCTTGCAGCGGAGTAGATGAATAATACGTTATTTTTGTCCAAACGATGACGAAGTTCACTGGGAAAGACTCGAAAGAAATTTCGGAAATATCCACACATTCCACACGCAAGATAGAAGGCAGGTTGTCTCATTAATTAAGTAGATTATTTATGTGCTGTAAGCATTAGTCCAACTTAATTACGGGGAATCAATCAAAGCCACAATTAAATTACTAACTCTCCAACAATAATATCCATGAGATTCAATTCCACACTTTTCATAGCTTTCAAGTCAAATGGGGCAACGAGAGAAAAATTGGCGGGAAATTCGGGGCGCCAACCTTGATCCTCGCTTTGTTGTGTTTCAGAAGTGTCGACTCACTTTCACTCTTATTTTCACCCGGAAGGATTTCGTTTGCATCCCCGTTGCGTTTCTAAAAGTGCCCTGTGAGTTCCTCTGACCTTTCGCCCATCTTCCCACCACGAACGAACTGAAAACGTCGACAACGTCGACCTCTCTATCCTCAAGGTCGAAAGTCGACATCATCATCGTCACACACCGCTTCTCTCCTCTTTTCGCAACGATTCCTCGCCAGAACGATGGAATCTGCTCAGCAGTCTTCGTAAGTTCCAAACACACCTTTTGTCGACATATTCGACAATCAATCAACAACAAGTCTTTGTCTAATCTTAACTTGTTTACTATTGAATGACTTCCCACAGGTTGTTGTCGCTGAATGGAGGCATTGAAAATCTCCTCCTCTCTTACGTCTCTTCGGGTGACGGCGGCTCCAGCGCGATCCTCAACCTTCGACAAGTTTGTTCGACAACAAAGTCGTGGATTGACGACCTTCCTCTTCTCCAAGCGAAGCAGACCTTTCGACAATGCCAAGCCACAGTAAACCTTCACCAAGTAGACGTAATCCAAATCAACAAGAAAGGCTCGAAGACAAAGTACAAAAACCCCTTCGATACGATTCGGAAGTTCATGAAGAATCCTCCTCCAGCCTTCGTCAACACTTTAAGACTTTCTGGAGTTAAATACTTCGCTGCCACGCGCTCGTCACCAGAAGAAGACAAACTTTGGCGTCGTTTCGCTCTGTTTTGGTGGGAACGGCTGGAGAGTCTCGAAGTCGATTACGTCGACAAACTCCTTCGCCCGATGGAAAGTCGTGTGAACCAGCTCCTCTCCGCTCCTTCACTCCGCCGTCTTCTTTGCAGCGAACTCGAAGAACAAATGGATCCGTTGGAACTTCCACAAGGTCTCTTCTGTGTTGAACATCTCTCCATCCACAAACTCAAACTGTCTGCAATTTGGACAACTCAGTTCTTCGAATATCTCGGCAGCACCCCGAAACTCAATTCTTTCAAAATTTCCATTTCGGAGATTGAAAAAATCGAAGAGATCGCCAACTTCCTCGTCCTCACCAAAGACAAAGTCAACCTGGAAGTGACCTTCACCTTCGACTACTCCGACAAACGGAGTCCAGGACCTGCAAATCGTCGCCAGGATTCAACACCAACACCCGAGCAACTCCCTCCGTCTTTCGTCTCAGCTGTAGCAGCCTCAGCAGCTTCCATTCGAATTCTGAAGCTGGACGGAAAGCAGCTTAAGAATCTCAAAGAAATTGTGGGAGAAGCAACGGCAAAGAAATTCTTCGAAACTGTCGAAAATATCACCGAATTCGAAACAACTGGCCCAGAACACAACGACCTGTTGGATTTCCCGAATCTGCAGCGACTTGGTCTTCTAAAGAACTCGATGAGTCACGCAGACAACAACAAACTTTTGTTTCCACCGAATCTCCAGGAACTGTCCGTGCAATTTGGGTTTCCTGAAGAACTTCCTCAAAGTCTGACTTCCTTGACAATCCACGTTCATCGTTCTTCGGTCGCTGAACTTTTGGAATCTTTTGTACAACTCGACAACCGCTGTCCTCTCCTCAAAAGCTTTGAACTGGAATGGAATGGCGACAACAACTTTGAAGTCTCCTGCGCCTGCTGCATCAACGGAATGATTTCGAATCACCAGGATTTGCAATCTACAAAAATTCCATTTCGAAGTAAACATTTCCGAAATTCGTAAATTAATCCACAATTTTTAAAATAATTCCATTCATCCGTCGTTACTTGCAGATCTGAAGCGCTTGCGTTTCTCGTTGGATGCGCTTCCAAGAAATTCTCACCCGCTGCCTACGCCCCACGCATCGCAGCAAAACGCTCGTGTGTCTGCAAATGTGAATGGAGCTTGTTGGATTCTCCTCAACGGATTCAAATTGCCACATCTCTCGTTGCTTGAGTTGGATTTGGATTTCTACAATTCCATTCCACGACGTAATGCGCTTCTTCCAGAGGTACGTTCGTTTCCAACTGTTTAAACTTGATTAATTGTTGCTGGAACGCCAGTAACCCACCTTTTTCTCTTGTCTGTTTCACACAGCTGGATCGAAGCGCCATGATCAGTTTGATTCGAGGACCCATCGCAGAATCACTCGTCCGTGTGAAAATCGATGAATCCTTTGTCGCCCAGAATGCCCTTCTCCTCAAGAAGACGCTGGAATTGATGGCAGAAGAAAATGCGCTAAAACTTCGCAGCGTCATGGGCTCCAAGAAGTACACCCGCTCCCGTAATTCAGAATCCTAGAAGCTTTTGGGTTGCTAAACGTGTCTCGTTTGTTACGGAATATTCATATATTTAAAATGGGTTTGTGTGTAAAGATGTATGCAGTTAAGGATCAAATTCTAAGATCAATTAAAACGCTAATAAACGTACAATAAAAAAAGATCTGCGGATACTTATTTTAAATATTTTATTTATATAATGCGAACGATTTAAAAACCAGTTCTAACTTAAATTAAATTAATTCATAAACACAACACAGTAAAGGCAACTTAAGCTAAATGGCGAATCATAATACAAATTCGTATGATTACGTGTAGGAGCAGGTTTAGACTAATTAACATGTTCGTACTATTTAGTTCAAAAATAGTTAAGCACACTTATTCTCTTTGTGAGTCGAAAAGGACGCTTTCTTGTTTTGCAAATCGCAATGCACTTTGGTCGGCAGAAACTTTCAGCATTCCGCGTAAACCCGCAGGACCCGTCGACCTTCCCGCGAACTTGTTTCAGAAAAACTTCGAATTGGAATTCAGTCCCCTCCGTTTTTAGACACGGCAGAAAGTAAGCTTTAGAAATCTCAGATTCTGGGGACTCCTCGACGATCGATTCACTCAGAATTTTTGGAGCCTTTGCTTGTGGACGACTCAATTCTTGTCGATTGGTTTCTGGGCCCGCTTGGTAAGCCCTCAAAGTTCCTCTTCCATTTGGAACTTTCTCTTTCCGTTGTGGTTTGGCAGGAACTTCTTTGAGGAACCAACTGGTCAGTAAGGACTCCAACGAAGGTCTCTCCGCTGGGAGATGTCTCAGACACTTCAAAATGAACAGCCGAACTCCTATTCACAAATTAAAAATTAAAATTGTAAAGTAATCAGCTCCTAAAATAATTCCAAGGGACAGAAAAGCAATAAAAATCCAACGTGACTTACTCATTGAGCAGATTCCACTTTGCATGTCGACGCCGCGTTTAATAATGTCTTCTTTGCTGTAGAACGGTTTATAGCCGAAGATCAGAACAAACGCGAGGCATCCGATTGACCAGACGGTCGCAGGTTCCGCTGTGTAAGTGTCGTCCACGTAGAACTCCGGAGGAACGTACGCCAACGTTCCTTTGTACTCCGTAAACGTCTGGTTGGGTGATGTCGTCACTTCTCCACAGCCAAAGTCAATCAGCGTCGTCTCTCCAGTTTTCTTGTCATACAGCACATTTTCCAACTGAACCACCAGAAGAAAACAGTCAAGATTTGCGCGCAACAAATTTATACCGAAAATCGGTGAGCTATTGACGCGCATACCTTAAGATCCCGATGGAAGATGCCCTTCTCGTGGCAGGACTGCAGGGTCCGCACGAGTTGCCGCATAATGTGGGCCACTTCAGCCTCCTCCAGAACTCCATTGAAGGTCATGTGTTTCAGAAGGTCTGTGGCATTTTCGTTGTGTTCCATCACGAGCACGAGGTCAGTTTCGTCCCTCCAGGAATCGTAGAGGCGGATGACTCCCGGGCAGCCTTGGGCCTTACGAAGCAGCCTCAGTTCTTTCGGGACAACAGACAGCAGAGCGCGTCTTGCATAAGCAGGAAGGCTCGACGGCAATCTCCGAACTGGAACTCGTTTCACTGCCACCTGCAAACCAAAACCCGGAAGAGTGTTAAATTGTGGGACTAAAATAAAATTGATTGTGCCATAAATTAAAGACGCTTACTTTAATTCCATCGGATCTCCGAGTTCCAGGGAAGACGGTTCCGAAGCCACCAGCCCCGAGTGGCTCAGCGGAGATATCGTACTCCAACTTTACGTCATCAGCCGATCGGAACTCTGTAGGATTTTAAAATTACTAATTGATAATGAATTAATTAAGTATCAATTAAAGTTCTAAACTCGATTTTCTTACCGAGAATATTTTGAGACGACATTTCTGCACTCAACAAAAAAGCGTCACTTTGTGTAGTTGTATAATATGGATGAATGTATGAAGTTTTAAATTCTGGAGATGTTCACACACAAGAAGTTGGCGTATCTCTAATTGAAATTGCTTAGTTCGAAGGGAAAGGCGACCACGGAGGAATGGCTTCCCCACAGAATGAGTCACAATCTATTCGTGGCCATTATTGTTGGCGCTATTGTTAGCAGGTAGACGGAGACTAATGATAGCTTACCTGTTGGGGTAGACTAGTTGGTAAATCCCTCCGTCCCTCCCAACTCACCTGAGTTCGAAGCTTTTTTTATAATTAGATGACTCACCACTGTCAACACTAAAATAACCTCAACTTCATCTGAGATGAGAATGGCAATCAGAATTTATGTATCCAATTATTTATCTAATTAATTATTTGATCTTTGGAAACTGACGTGAGGTCGGCAACTTTGTCCAAGACGGAACAGTTTCATTGTGGAACGGTCCTCTCGTCTCACTGCAATGAATTCGTCATCCACAAGACACGGAGGAGATTGACAGCGTTGTTTTCGGAGGTGTCGACGTCGACGTTGACACCACCGAAACGTCAGTTGACAGTTGCGTCGAAACTCTTTCCCTCGGAGACAAAGGAAACTCTTGTGAACTTATCACCTTGCCCCAACTAATGGAGAGGAGAGGCGGGAGACATTTTGAATGAGTCTCTAACCTCTCCTCTTCCATCAATTTTATTTGTTTACGTCTTTTTAACCTGAATTTGGCCTTAATTAATTAATATTTGTGAGTAATTAATAGTTTAGTTAATTTTTTATTGTGAATTGACAACAGCTACGAGTCGCTCCATCTCTTTTATTCTCTGTTGCTTTTCGATTCCAACATTTATTGGGTTGGTTCAATCTGCAATTGTTTTTAGTTCTGTCTGCCGTGTGCGACTCAACGCTTCTCGCCTCTTTTTAATCACTCAACTGCCCAATCAACAGCGATGTCATTTGATCACCAGTTTTCGTAAGTCTTTGGAAACTTCGCCTCCGTCGACAGTCAATCAAATTCAAGTCTATTTTCTATTTCACCGTATTTTCTAATCTTAACTTGTTTACTTATGACACGAATAAATTTCCACAGATTGCTGTCGTTGGGCGGAGGTGTCGAGAATCTCCTCCTCTCGTACGTCTCCTCGGGTGACGGAGGCCTCAACGCCATCCTCAACCTGCGACTGGTGTGTTCGACCACGAAGAATTGGGTGGGAAACCTTCCTCCTGCACAAGCGGAGCACATCTTTCGACACTCCCAAGCAAATGTCGACCTTTACGAAGACCACAAAATCGAACAGACGAGTTCCCTTCCTACGCACAAAAATCCTTTCGATGTGATTCGGCAGTTCCTGGAGAATCCTCCTCCAGCCCACATCAAATCACTAAGACTTTCTGGAGTAGAGGAATTCGCTGCTGGAAATTCTTCTCCCGAAGAAGTCGAAGTTTGGCGTCGCTTCGCGTGGTTTTGGTGGAGACGCCTGGAAAGTCTGGAAGTCGATTACTTCGACAACCTCCTCCGCCCAAAGGACAGCCGTGTGAATCTCCTCCTGTCGCTCTCCGCCTCCTCCCTCCGCCGTCTTCACTGTTGGCAACTGGAGGATCAAAAGAATCCCTTGGGACTTCCAGGAGGACTCTTCTCCATCGAACATCTCTCCTTCTACGATTTCATGATTCCTTCGAATTGGACTTCGCAGTTCTTCGACTCCCTCGCCAAATCCCCCAAACTCAAATCTCTCAAACTGACCGTGTGGGAGATGGAGAACATCGAAGACATCTCACATTTCATTTTCCTCACCAAAAACAAAGCCAACTTGGAACTCACCTTCAACTTTAACCCCGGCCCGCTTTCTGGAATGCCACGAGGGAATTCAGCGCCCAAGCAACTTCCTCCGTATTTTGTGTTCGCCGTGGCAGACTCATCAGCTTCAATTCGAATCCAAAATCTGCACGGAACGGAGCTCTGCGGTGTCAGTGAAGTTGTGGGAGAAGACGCGGCAAACAAGTTCTTCGAAACTGTCGAATCCATCAAATCAATCGAACTGACGAATCCCACCGACGACTGTTTTCTCCAGTTTCCCAACTTAAAGGAACTGACGCTCACGAAGAATTCGGCGAGTGAAGCAGAATACGTCGAACTTTTGTTTCCTCCAGGTCTCAAGTTTCTCTCAGTGGAGACTGGATTTCCTAAAAACCTTCCTTCCAATTTGACTTACCTGTGGGTGACCCAATGTGATTCCTCTGTCGCTGAACTGCTCGAGTCTTTGGCGTCTCTGGATAAAAGCTGTCCTCTTCTCAAAAGCCTTTTTCTGTTTTGGAGTGGCGACAACAATTTCCAAGTCTCCTGCGCCTGTTGCATCGAAGGGAAGATTTCACATCACCAGGATTTTAAATCTACAACTCCATTTCGAAGTAAGTGTTTCAAATTTTAATTTCTAAAATCGTTTAAAATGTCCTGAAGATCCAATTTAACCATTTAAATCAAGTTTTTAATTTCCCTTCCTTAATTGCAGACCTGAAAGGCTTACATTTCTCCGATAATTCGGTCTCTAAGATATCCAAAGGGCTTCCTTCGACCTCCGCCATCCCTGCGCAACA
>JAQGAC010001425.1:0-13981 GCA_034696585.1 Isotomurus maculatus | reverse complement strand
TTACCGTACACACAGATTCCAAAGTTACAAATAAGTTTGGCTTATCGATATCTCTACACACGTTGCGATTGGGCTAATTTCCGTTGGCATATTTACGTCAATTACTATAGTACATTTTATGGAATTCTGTCTATCCACAAAACCTTTGGGGTAGAATGACGATCAGATACAATCCAAAGATTTATTAGAGAGAATATTACTCTGATGGAATCCTCAAAATGTTAAAATAAAATGAGGTTCGATTAAAATAAAAACACAATTATACGGTTAACCGTGTAGTTTTGATTTTCAATACTGCTCCTTCAAATTTTTAAGTTACATGCAACAAAAAAATTTCTTTTGCCTGGTCCAACCCGTCGATTGTTAGCATTTCCATTGTGAGAGTGAAATGTCATCCAATATTCAATTAAATTTTCACTTTTCATTGTAATACAAATTGAAAGTGGAACTCAATAATAATAGTCTTGTATAAAAGTTGCCGTACAATTTTTGACAGATTTATAATATAATTTACATAGTTTTGAAGAGATACATCTCGTGGCAATAGAATAGTACACTGTCTCTATTTGGTTTCAGACTAGCCGGAACGTTATTTAACAAACATCATTCTCACAATCGTACACTATCAGTTTACATTATTCGTTAATATCGTGTAAACCCTAGGAATCAATTATGATTTGCATTTCACTGGGGAACTTCATTATGAGACAATAAATTGACACGATTGATGTGAACAATTATTTCCCTACGAATTGGAGGATTGCAAGCTTTCGACCCAATCGGACCTTTTTGACTCTCTCGACTTTACTTTAAAGAACTCGCGTGGTAACGGTAACAGAGTTCACCTAAGTATATGCATTTCTTAAGTTTACCTTTATACATACATATATATATAGCAGCAATAGTAATCAGATCTGTACGACCTTTATGATTCATCAACAACAATAAAACAGCATTATTAATTAACAGACACTGGCATGAGTTTTAAAGTAACTACACACCTGAAGGAATGAAAATGATTGTTATTACTTCATCGAAGACTTACACGTCTATTATTTTTGTATGCTAACAGTTTATGTCCAAGAAAATGTCCCTTTAATACACATAATTTCGTACATGGGTCTAAAGGTAACCATTCACAATGTTTATCTAGTTTGTCAACCTTACTCCGATATTTCTCAGTCGAATCGTTAAGATTACACAAGCTTATGAATTGCAACAGCAGGAAAGAATGTGTAAGCAATCATCGGAATTTTTGACCGGTCTAGTGAGATCGCTATAATACCTAGTATACTTATGTACATCGCCATTTAACAAACACACTACCGTCTCGCATGAAATCCTCCGTCTCTGAACTTTTAAAGGGCAGATTCGGGTTTCTCAGTAGAATAAACTTCGTGCTTTCCATTCAATTTTGTACAGTTATTTTTCACTAAGGCTCTAATATACATGCTCATCATCATACTTTCCAACATCCATCAAGACCGGGAATCTTGGTCGAAGAAAGAACTCAAGGGAAAAGTGAAATTCCAAAAGGAAAGAGAGCTTCATCTCGTCATCATGTCTTACTTTGCCTCCGACGTGTTTGATTCACTGTGAACTTGCGAAGTGACTGCTTGCTCGGGTTTCTCTATCTATTGCTTCTGTTGCAATACACACAACACGAACTGCACAACAAAATTTGTCTCACTAAACTTTTCCCCACTGCTGCTGCTGCTGCTGTACTAAACCCGAGGTAAAAGTCATCTTCATCCCAGTTTTCCGTTCACTTGGAACTTGGAAGGAGGTATGGATGGAACGATGGAAGAATATGGAATTGGGAGGGGAAAGTGAGACAACCAATAATAACAATATTGTAAACGTATACTTGCAAAATTATTCTATAAGTATTCTATTAGCAATGTTGTTACAATTCTTTCAAAATAATTGTCCCTTAAGTTTCTTATCACTATCACGGTTTTTCTTTGACTATACAAACAATTGTAAACTTAATAATACCATAGCTTGGTGTTGCTTCGAAGGAAATAAGTTAACACACGTGCTTAATATCTGTGGTGGTGGTGTTTGACGGGGTTTCATCCTTTCCTTGAGCCTAATCAGCGCACAATCTGCCGGTCAGTGGTGTGTGACTCATATTTTTCACAGTGCAGGGGTTAAAAGTTTAAATGCAACAATGTAGTGTTGTTGAATTGATTGAGTTAAAACAGTATTAAGTACGGTTGTCATTAAATGATTCTGGAATGATGTTGTATAGACGGAAATCTTGTTTAATTTAACTATTGAGATAACACACTATTGGTCCAGTCGATTGCACTCGGCAGTGTGGGAAGATGAAGGAAAGGAAAGGTCTTCCGCGAGATCCTCTGACTTATCAATTCCAATCATATCATCGTGCTCATCTCGACTGCCTGAATCTCCGTCCGAAGAGCCGCTGTAGCTTCCGCCAATTTCCGCCATTTCAATCTCTTGCTTCATTCTCTTATTTACATGATGATGATTATGATGGACTCCATTCGACGTCACTGGACTTGTACTTTCTCGTTTTATTGCTGTCGGGCTGCTGCGTAACGACCTGCAAAGTTTCACCGATGCACATTGTTATAAAGAACAGATAGAGTTGCAAAGTTCCAGAATAAATTATGAAAAGCTGATTGGTCTTAATGAGGAAGGTTCGGGGCTGGACTGAACTTACCGTGAGTCCATGGGAGACATAGGTGCTTGATCAGGACTCACACTTCCTGCATTCATGGAACCCATGTATGGCAAGCTACTGTCAGCTAGAGCAGCCTGAATCCACAAACATTTCTTTTAAATTTGGCTAGAAACACGGGCTTCTTAAGATTGTGATCTACCTGCAGACTTGCATTGATGGCATCTCCATACAACGTGGGACTTTGAGTTAAAGTAGGACTCTTGGACTGCATTCCCCTAGAAGGCGACGTAATATTAGTGACACAAACTTGGTAGCATTAAGGTGTAGAGAGAGAGAGAGTGTAAGAGAGAAAAATGGATTAAAAGTGGCATGAAAATGTGCAAATGTGTAAAGAAGATGTGCAAAAATGGTAAAAATGCGAGTCAACACTGATTGAGACGGAAGACAAATACGGAAAAGTCGTCAAAAGGAGGACAAAGAGTAAAAGCAGAGTTGAAAGTGTATAATTTATATATAATTCGTATAAAGAGAGAAGTATAAAACTGTACATATATAAAGAGAGAGAAAAAGAGCTGCTGTCATTCAAACAACCGGGCGTATCTCAAAAGATACAGATTGCTGAATTGGCTGAATGCAGATAACTACGGAGCCTGATAAGATTAAAATCACGAGAAAAGGTAAAAATGACGTGCTCAGAAATTAAGCGAAAGAAGTACTTCTTCCCCAGTTAGTTAGTACATCTCACAAAGGAAGTCAAGTGACTTTTTAAGGAGATGGCACAGCCAGCTTATTACGAAACCAATAGAGAGAAGTACATCTGGGGAAGCAAGTCTTTCGACACGAAACCCAAGAGACCATTGTACCTGTGTGACTCCCAAGAGTCCCATCACCTCGAAGGTTCGCATGGCATAGCAGACTTTTATTTTTGTGAGCGCTGCTAGACTTTATTATCAGACGCAAGACAGTAAAAATTCAAAAAGAAGTTCAAAAGTTGATGATGCCTTGGGTTCGTGTCGGACATGCCAAGATCAAAACGGACAATATTGAGATGATCAAAAATGGAAAAAACACGTGAGAGTCAAAAAGAGAGAGAAAGTTAAATATCCTTGCACTTTCAGAACCTTTCTGGTAATTGGGTGCGGATGCTTCACGCGAGGAGCGGAGTGAAACCTGAATTCGTACCCAAATCCTGCAATATTTTCCGCTGCAAACAATATGATTGTTGCATCGTTAGATTCGTTAGCCCTTCGCTGCTCAAACTTCCCCACGATAGATGAAATTCATGCACTACCCCTCAACGGTATGCTTTCTCTACACACTAATCGTAACGTACCATAAACCTCCCTGATTTACACCTGTATCTCATGCATTCCTTTCAAAAACGAAACACATAACACTTCGGAAGATCACTTCTGATTGTAAAATAATCACTGTCACTTAATGTCATCTTATCATTGGCAGTAGAAGTATCTTTCAGTGAGTACAGCTAGACGAACAATTGTCTAATAACAATGATATTTCAGTATCCCAAGGAACTTTAATATGTAGCCTAATGATGAGACCTAAACTGGATGTTATGTTTGAAAATGGATCCGTATGGCTTACTGTGCAGATGGATGGTGGGATGATGGCGAAGGTGACGGGGTTGGGTCATACTTCCGTGGACGACCTCGTGAAAGATGTCGACGCTTGACGAATTCCGCATCATCCACCATCCAGAATGATCCAAAGTCATCTTCATATCGCACAAAGCACTTGTGCAACGACAGATTGGTGCGGATCGCGTTCTGTGTACATACACCACCAAAGACAAATAGAAAAAGAGAGTCCAAAAAGCAGAACACGGTCAAAACAACTCACGGTTACCGTGAAAATGCTTTAAATGATTTCTATCCGACGACGCACCGATGAGTTATATCACATACAATCAAATCTCTTCAACACACAGGATTGATATGCCCATAACAGTAACGCGTACCGAACATGTCTTTAAGTATGAAAGAAGTGAATATTTAAAAAAGATGGATAATGAGTGCTCCTCTTAAAAAGAGTTACCATTTCCTGATGATTCCTTCATGGAATAAACTCCGCCTGGCATTTGGTACTATACCGACCCGATTTAAGATGGTAAAAAAGTTAGATAAAAGTTCATGCGATGCATTCTTAAGCAAATGTCGTGTAAAGACGACGTCACTGTCACTTTCTCTCATCCAACACTCTCCAGAGATGAGTCTATAGGCACACACGTCTCCTAAGAAATGAACTGATGCAAGGAGATGCACATTGGTTTCCGGATAATTTGTGTGCAGGATTAGTAAATCTGGGGTTATCGCTGGAGAGAGGGAAGACGGAGAGCAAGTGAGAGCTGGAGCAACAAGCGTACGAGATAAAATGGTAATTAGAAGACGAAGGACACGAGAGTATTAAGTGCTGGAGACCAGGGCGACACGAGAGAGAAAAAGAGAGAGAGAGAAAGGCGAGGGAGAAAATAGAGAAAGATGTTAAATAGTGAAGAAGCTGAAGATATAAAGAGTAGGTCAGTGTTGACAATTGTTAAGATGAGCGGACTTAATGGACCGCACATACCCTGTGCTACAACGCTGGGGTCGCCGTTTGTAAAACTCCACCTCATCCACAGTCCAAACCGCACCTTTCACGTTCTCCACTCGCATGAAACATTTGTGTAGCGACAGGTTGTGTCGCACTGCGTTCTATACAAAATAAGACACACCCAAGTAAGCAATGCAAAAATAAAACAGTCATCAGCCTTGCCAAAAAGGAAAGACGGATCCAAAAATGTATGGTGGGCGATCCTTCAAAATTCATCACCCCTGGAGTGTAAAATCTCCACACCTCAAAATGATGTTAACAACATCCACTTGACAATAGATTATAGCGTCTATGATGCTATAGGCGCTAGGGAAGCGCACTCTCATTCTAATAAGATGCATTGAGAAACCACTAATAAAAATATTCACGCACTTGGTTTCTGTGTATGTGAGAAGCAACGGCCACTACTCTATGAAACTATGAAAAGTCTAGGAGAAGCTATAATAAAGGCTGTATGAATAGCAGAGCTGGTAGTCTCTGATTTACTTGGCTGTAATAGCATTTAGCATGTAACAATACGAGTAAATTATGGGGAATTGAGTTTGCCAATTGGCAGGAGGAGTTTGTTGGGGTTGTGAAATACAAATACGCCGACGAATTAGGAATTCCGTGGGATGGTATCGGTGGTTTGTGTATCCTCGGTGGATTTTTGAGGAGCAATGATGATGATGCCTCATAACTGAATTGGATGCAAAGTTTCACCGACAGCTTTCTCCCAAAGTGCCTGAACTTGTTCAAGGAGAAGTTATGTCCCTTTGGAGAGATGTATCACGGAGTGAGTCAGTAGGGAGATTTCTCTCTCTTCAAAACCGAAACGAATTGAAAGAGAAGTTGAAATAACAAAGGAGTTCTCGATAAATATTAAAAACGACTTTTGGTCGGAATCCCAGCTAGACGGAACAAAAAGTTACAGTGGGATAAACCTGCTGTTGGGATCTCAGAGCTCTCCATTATTCATAGACATTTGCATATATATTGGTTGCATTTTTGAGTAAACAGTGTCAGGTGTTTACACATTCACAGTGTCAATATTGTCTAAGACTCTCCCTTCTTAATCTTAAGCAGCAGTCGAAGCAAAAGCAAACAATCCTTCCTTTTTTCAGAGAGATCCACTTTCACCACCGCCACCACTGACTCAATCATAATCACCTGCTCATACTCTCTCCTTGATTAACATATCAACCACACTCGCCTTCCCAAAACAACATATCTGCGCTATCTCTCCATCCCATGAATATTCACTTCATAACAATAATAATGAGCCTCAACTACTTCCCACCAACTTTCCCAGCACTATCTACTACAGTCCCTTAGCACCACAACATTTCATGCATTCCAATGGAGCACATTTCTGTGCACAAGGTATTGTCAATCGGTTCTTGTAAACTCAACTTAAACCCAGGTGAAGAAGGTACCTTCCACGTTGCTGCATTCCTTCGGAAATAACAAAATGTATTTTGGAACCAATTGTAGATCTCGTTCAGAGTCAATTGCTTATCGGGAGATTCAATAATCGCCTGTAGAGGGAACATCACAGAGCACGTCAATTAATATCAGTCCCAAGAAGTGTCTTCAACACAAACATATCCACTGTGGGAGCTCAATCGAACTTACTTGTCTGATTAAAGAAGCATAGGTGAATGGTGGCCGAACATCCGCATTTTTGTAGAACTCTCTATTTCTTTGAATCTCTGCAAAGTAAGAATGGAGCATTTAGACAGATAAGAAGAGATTGTATACTGAAAATGATGCGAGGAAATAACAATTTGGTATGGAACGATTTGCGTAGCTGTTTAAGGAAAGTATCATTATGTAAATGCGGGAGACTTTCTCCACTTGGCAAGTTTACCGGTAAACGATAAAGAGAGATAGTTATATTTAAATCAGCCTGCAATTATGTCCAGGGGGGAATTGTGTGTGTGTGTGTGGGTAGACGAAATAAATGAAGAGGGTTGTTGGTAGAAAGTTGATGCAAGCGTAATTGAAGAGGCAAGTAGGTAATAATAAGAAATTTTTATGCATCAAACGTCTAGAGTAAATTATTTGCAAACGCCACGGTTGAGCCATTACCTCAAATCCTCGGCATTTTTCTACGGATTTTGTGGGAGAAAATGACAGCATTACAAGTCCATTATGGTTAAGAATCCTTAGAAAAAGCTCGTTAAAGAATTCACATTCATGGTTCGCAGATTCCTACATTAAACATCTCGATCATTTCTCTTCTATGACCATGGACTACCAAATGGGTTGTAAATATCTTCCTTCCCTTCCCACTCGACAATTTACTACGTACAAATATATACCACCACCTCCTTCGCTATCTCAACCCTGTTTTGCTCACCACAAATTTCTTTCTCCATCTTTTCCTCTCGTCATATTAAATCCTCAAAGTACTTAAGTAATACATGGCCATGCATTCCAAAACTCGATGTATCGACTGTGATTTTAGATGGAATAGCCTCGCCTCTGCCCTCGTGGAGGAATGACAAGGTGAATGGGTCTATAAGACACACTTAGGGTGAGAAATTAGAAAGAGGTATAGAGAGGCGGGTATATAAGGTGGTGGTGGTGGTGGTGGTGGTGGTGGAGAAAGTGAGAGGGTGAAAAAGTGAGTTGATGAAGAGGGAGCTAAGGAAAGATGCGGTTTGGTACTTGTGCTCTCGTATGAGGATCATTATGTAGATTCCAGGATGATGAAACCATGAAACAATGCTCGTAAAACGCATGTAACGAGGAGAATGAGATAGTGAGTGTTGATGAAAGAAAATTTCATTATAGGAAGAAAGTAAGAGTGGTTTGATGTAAACTTAATTCTTGGAAGGAGAGAGAGAGAAAGGAATGAAAGGCAATACCTGAATTGCATAATTTGTTCTAATTTCTTTAAAGTTCTAGCGCGTGGCTTTTGAGTATCTTTCATTTAGCTTAATGACAGCCTGGACGCCAAAGAGTTTCAGATCTTGATGAAGTCATTAAACTTTGAGGGAGTTCCACACATCAGATGTAATTAACAACCAACTGATAGCATCACAGATGGTGGCTAACACTTCTTTGCCTCCCTCTACATCCACTTAGACGCATATTAAGCAAACTTTCTTTCCTATCACCTGCCCTACTCCTTCCCTACGTCTCCTCGATTATAATTACTCGACCTTCAGCAATCATCCCAACTTCTTGTTTTATCTTCGCCTCCTACAAATGACTGCAACAACGCGAGAGACTCTCAGCAAACAGCCCCAAGATTCTTCTCAAGAGGATTACGACAATAAATGATGCCAGATGTACTTGATTTCCACTACCTTTCTCCATAATACGTTCCCTCTACACGTCTTTACGACTCCCAGTCAAATTAGGTGGAACGTGAGTGAGGAGTAAAACATGCCCGCACCGACACAGACTTAATTTTAATGAGCTTATTGTCTCCAGTCTCAACAAAGTTGGAGGCAGAAATCAGACGGTGGGATAATTGTTTTTCCAAAATGAGTACAAACAACACCTCACCTTGCTGAACATCTAGTCCTGCTCTCTCCAGCAAATACGGAAGGCCTAATAGACAGTCAGCAGCATTAAATAGAAAACAAGTGAGAGGGTAAAAATAGCCAAGAAGGGTTGTTATTTAGTTTACATTCGTAAAGCATGGCTTTCGACTGAGGTGCTCTTCCTATGAGATGCCCAGAGAATGCTTGACACACATAGGTTATATCATATACATTACACACAACACCAGACATCGTCGTCCCGTATTCGTCTCCTCGGAGGAGACAAATAGCCTTATCGGAGGAAGAATAAGAAATGCTCACCTCCAGAGAGCGGAAGAGAGGCTTTATCACTAACACGACGTCTAATCGGACCCGTCATGTTTGGGGTAGGAGGCTGTAAAATGCCTGGAGATCGGCCACTTGCCACTGCAGCTGCAGCAGCAGCAGCTAATCCGGAAGGCGACAAACCGGGCAGGAGAAGGTTCGGGTTCAGAGACAACTTGCCCATCGGACCGTTACCTCCGGGAATACCAGATTGTGCAGATACCGGACCACAGATTTGATTATTCCCATTCACCGGCACTCCATGACAGCTCTGATTCTGCAAGTAACCAACTCTCAGGTAAAAACTCCCCTTCGTCAACACAATCAAGTGAAGAAGCAAAACTCCTTCTTACGTGCTCATTTGAAAGCGACGAAGGAACCGTAGGAGAGTCCGGCCGCATCCCACCACTCCCGTTATTGTTCATACTCAGCTGCTTGTTCATGTGGAGGTGCTGCATCATGGCCTGAAGTCTATCTTTTTCTTTCGTAAGTTGTAACTCTAGCTGAGATACCACTTGCATCTGCACCCGAGCTTGTGCCGTTGATCTGTCGTCTAGCGTATGCTCCGTGTTTAAATGTCTGCGAACAATCCAAAATCACTCTCACCACCAACCCCAGCTTTGTACTTCCAAATTAACTTTCAATGCAAAAGAATCTCTCATCAATCAGCATTGAATAGCACCCACAGCGTATTTATCACTTCTCGTGTGGAAATTCCATTAAATTCAATGGGAAATAATTAGAAAACTTTTTCATTGCATCGTAGGGTGACATTTACTCAGAGAGAAAAGAATTCATGAGACGGGAATTGACAAGAAATCCATCTCCGATCGACCATGAGCAGAAAGAGGGAAAAATGTAGATCGGTTTCAGTCGAAACGGGCATAATTTTAGGTCTAATGTCAGGCGGAGTGAAACAAAAGGTAAAAAGGTATCAATTACTTGAGGAATGAAGCGAAGTCATCGCACACAGATTCACATCCGGGCCACTTACAAACCCCGTGGCCGTAGAGCGGATGCTGCTGACTAATTTGTTTCTCCATCGGGTCTCCTTTGTCACCATCCCCGCAGATTCCGTTCATTCCTTCCCGTTCCCTTCTCCCAGGGTTTCCCATAAACGCACCTATAATGCAACCCCAACACAATAAAAACTATCGCTCTCCCACCAAATCAATTTACATCCCTCCTTTCCTTACCATTAGACAAATGCTTCGGACTTGAACCGTTTTGATTTGGTAATTCTACTAACGACCCTGGATTTAGTGAAGGCTCTTGGCCCTCCTTCCACGGACTTCTAATCCTCGGGTGATCCTCTGGTCCAATTCCTGTGCCACACACTCTTCTCATTAACTACTTTCCACCTATGCACTTTCCTTCCTCCACCTCATAATCATCATAACTAATCTCAAGAGGAAAAAACCAAGTTTGATTTAAAGTTATGCACTCCGTGAGTTCCCAGAAACTAAGGAAATGACTTTCTCTCGCCTCACTTTGTGTGTAAGAAAGCGTGAGATTGAGGCCACACTCAGAGAAAGTCACTTGATCGTTTGTAGTGCCGCTGACTACGGTAGCCCACGAGGCTCTTGCAGTTTTAAAACTAATTGCCCTTCGTCCTGGGAGCTCTCGTACAACTTTCCCTCATACGACGATGGAAGAAAGTAGAAAAACCATCTGCATTTGAAATGCCTCAAAAATTGATTGAAACCATCGGTTTCTAAGAACCACAACGGTGCAATTCTTAAGAAATAAACTTCCGATGATGAATCTGGGCTCAAGTGTAGGCGAGACTCATAGTCTTGTGGGTTAAAGTACCTTGTTGTATTAAATACTGTCTCTGCGTCAACTGGAGTTGCTGCATCAATTGATGTTGCTGAGCTGCCAGTTGCTGCAAAGCACCAGAGGACTTCTTTTTGTCTCCGTTTTGAATGAGGTGAGACTGTTGAAGAAGATTTAACTGGGGGATAAATACGAGGAAACATGTTAGGTGGAAGGAAACCAAATAACCGAGGTGAAGTGAGACTGAGACTGTGTTTGTACCTGTAACTGTTCCTGGAGATTTTGCAACGCTTGTTCGAGTTGTTTACGACCAATTTCTGCGAACTGATGGTGTTGCTGGGAACAATAGAAAGAGAGATTAGTGGGGCTTCCTTTCCCAGGAGAATGTGGATTTCCTTAATGAAATACAGTTTGAGTCGACTTACTTGCTGTTGGAACAGAAGCGTTTGTTGCTGCATCAATTGTTGGAGCTGAGAGGGACTGATAAGCTGTTGTTGGATGAGCTGTTGCATTTGGTGGATGTTGGGGCCTATTAACAAGGGATTTCCTGAGCTGGGACAATTCATCGAGGGGTGGGAGACGGGCAGGCATGGCGTAGGTCCAGTGGGAACATTCGGCGGAGAGGGAGTTCCAGCTTGACCGTTCCTGTGGTTTATCATGTTCTCTTTACCAACAGAGAGTTCACGCATTTTTGCCACGTCAAATGGGGATACGTTCTGCAGTTCTTTTTGGCGTTGTTTCAGTGCTTTCACCAAAGGAGGAGTCTGGAAATACAAAACACAGTTCTTCCTTAGTTTTCACTCATGCTTTTGTTTTGGTCATACTTATGCATAGGTAATCAAACCCTCCTTGCATCTTACAATTATAACAACATAATCACGAGCCATTTTGGTCAGTTGTCAGTGCTTAACTTTCATTCAGAAGCTATTTAGCCGTGTCAGTTAGAATACGTTCAGCTACAAACTGTATGGTGAAATCGTTTGATGGATCGATAAGTGTGTATGAGACTTTAAAGCCTGAGTTGTCGTTCAGAAAGGACTGAAAAGAGTTTGCGACTCTTGTGGAAAATGCCACAAAGTTGTTAGCTCGTTATGAAAAATAGATGAGAAGAATCGAGAAACATGCATTGGAAGAAAACAACAGTAGTAATTAATTACACGTAGGGACGAGTTGTATCTTGTAGAAAGAGTGATACTACATCACCCAAGAAAAGATTATTCTGTCAAGCAATCGAGAGGTGCTCACGAAGGCTGTCATACTAAAGCAAATGAGCTGAGTGGCATTGCGTGACGTCCTACTACTTAGTTCAAATGAAAAGTCAATCAAGTTAATAGCCTTGTCGTACATGCAACAATATTGCTGAATACTCCACGATTTGAGTGTTTTTAAGTGTTTCGGACGGGGATTCGTCTGTGAATATTTCATTCCCAATTAAGTCTCCATTTATTGCTGGATTTTGTGTTTGCTCCAAAATACCTTGTTTCTTCCAACACCTTAAGCCCTGAGACTCATGTTTTTCATCACAGAAGCACAACTCTTCACGAAGAAGACGACGAGAGTGTCTGTCCATGGCACACTCAACAGAGACTCAGAACAGGCAGGAAAGGATCAATACACAAAACCTTTCCCTTGCATTTCGAGACTACGAATTCCTCTCAATCTCCTTCCCATTAGTAATTAAGTCAGTTGAAGTCTTCTAAATTGTTTCATTCCAATTGATTCACTTAATGCTTGCGTATTTAGAGGAGCCCACTACCTACAACCTACAAACTACAGTGGGGAATGAATGAAGTAATAACCAGGGAGTTTGGTTGACTAACTCCGTTCTTTTTACATTCCTGGTGGTCAGTACAAAAGATGTGGGAAGGAGATATGGTGGAAATCAGAGTGAGGAGTCGGTCATGTGGCAGGCAGGCATTTTTTTATGAGCAGGTCTGAGTGTTTGTTGGAATGAGGGAAGACCCTGGGGACTCGGTATTATCCGAATATAGGAAGGAAGGGATGAGTGAAGTTTAGAAGTAATTGAGTTTGATTAGCGTGGGTGCGTGAATAAGGAAGGACGGAAGGAAGGGGCATGTGTGTGTGATGACGTCAAGACTCGTATATGGTAATGATGATGATGAGAAGTGGTAAAAGTTGCGTTGGAGAAAGAAGTGATCGGGTGGGAGCCGTAAAAAGGGAGTGTGGTTGCTTTGTTTTCATAGTTAATTCGAGTGGCAGAAGCCGAGAACCTTTGTCAAAGTGTTCTTCCACCTAAGCCATTGGTATTCACCGGGGCATCCGAGGACCAACTTAAAAACTCGCTTCTCCGTTTCATCCCTTTCACAGGAAGATCCCTTATCACATATTTCATATGCAGGACGATGTTTTGCTTGCCGGGAGCAATATTATTTCCATATTTTTCACATAATGCTCCACTGTGTATGGCTTTTATTTCATGTGACATCATAGTAATGCATTTTAACGTCTTATCATTCATTGCAGCATCTCCACAACTTCATGCAAGGAGAGAGCACACACCGAGTAAATATTTGCTCACGATAGCCCATTTCGTCCTCTAGTCTTCCACAATAGTCCGCCTCCATCGTCTCTCTCAAGCTATGAGACATTGTTATAAAAACGCGACCTGCATTCAGTACCTCAATAAAAATGCCTCATCATCTCCGTCACCCACTAAACAATCATATCTCGTCCACCTTCCCTCATTCGCGTGCCAACTTTCACCCTGGCCTTTCACTCACCAGCCACTTTTTACGCATTACTCATGCACAAATCCACCGCACAACAAATATTATTCCGTCAATTCCTCCTCTCCACGGTTATTACTCTATAAAACTCACTTCAAATTGTAAACTCACAATGAGCCCTTCCCCTCCAAACTCTCGTAAAATGCATCAACAACACTCGCTTTATCGCCACTATCTGTACTGTATCTCTCCCTTTTATGCCCTCATCATGACCATTCCAAACACTCTCATCCCCAACAAACTTTGTTAGCTCCTTTATTCCATTACTACACTCTAATCCACACCCAATATAGACGCAGCTCTTCCACACTCTCACTCGCGTCCGATCTCTCTGTCCTAATTCGAAAAATATTGGCTAGCCATAATAAGACAGGTTGGGTCCTTAGTCACAGCAG
>JAQGAC010001424.1:0-13982 GCA_034696585.1 Isotomurus maculatus | reverse complement strand
AAAATTCTATTTATTTCCGTTGAGACTCTTGACAGCCTAATAAACTGCCCCATTACCTCAATCACTTTTCGGTTTCCTTTTAATTCTATCAATTTAACTGTCTCAGCACTGACTGTTTTTATGTTGGAAATAATGTTGCGTAATTGAAGTTTCAGCTTAAAGTTTTTTGTATCCGTTAATGCATTTGCAGCAGAGCAAAAAGCTGTGAGACAACCCTCTTCGTTTGTATTTCTCGCTTTGAGTTGTTTACAGGCGGATAAAACCTTTTCCCACGCGTCAAGTTGCCCTTCGTACCAAAGATCAAGAAGTGATTCATCAAGAAACCATTTAAGATCTTTGATGCACATAAAGCAATTAGCTACTTTGCTTATAAAGTCAATTTCTGGTTTACATTGCTCCAGATCTTTTAAAATCATTTCCACGATGTTAAATCTAAACTGCTGCAACTCCCTGTGCCCTTCCTGTCTATCGAATTTGTTTATGTATAGTGGAATCAGTTTCGCGTAACTAAATCTATTCAATATATCAATAGAAGGAATTGACTCCAAACTTGTCAATTCCTCCATATTTTCAATGATCTTCAATTTCTCCTCAGTAGACAAACGCACCTTGCAAAACAACTTTACTCCTTTTTCTGCACGAAAGAAAAACTCCCGAAGTAAATGACTCATGTACAGTTTGGTAATGAAGCTTTCTTCATTTGAATCTAATTTATCTGAAATATTCAGATTTTCACAAACTACTGCAATCACCTCCTCCAGAGTGCATTCATAATATTCAATTTCACTTTTAATCGTCTTTTCAATTTCTCCTTCAAGATATGTAAAATCAGATTTGGTTTCAAGCTCATTTAAAATATGATTCCACAGGATTTCATGCGACTTTTCATAAAATGACTGCATTTCTGGATTTTTAACTATCTCGAAAATTACTGAAAGTTTGTCGCAAGATTCAGCTTGACATTGATTTTTTTCATGAGCAGGTGGGACAGTAATGTCAAATTGGAGAAGTGCTAGGCACATCAAAAGCCTTCCGTGAATGTCTTCTTGGGGATAGCTCGAATTTTGAGAAGTCAAAATTTCGGAAATGTTTAGAAAAAGTTCATATGCACAAGACTTAAGAGACTCTTTATCATTCGACTCGTAAACTGGGTTTTCAGATTCGCAGTCTTGTAAACATTCTAAACATTTCTCTAGCCAAAATTTAGCAGAGCTCAGTGAATGAAGAGAGTTAAAAATGTTTGCAGTTTCATAACAAGAGTAAGCCAACATTTCCATGTAGATTTGGTATGAGTATGAGTTGTTGTTTTCGTAAAGATCGTTTCGCAAATCCATAAATATCTTAAGAATTGGATTCAACCCCGTTGAAAACCATTGAGGTAACGGATGAATGTCTAGAGACTCAAGATCCTTTAAAGTGCGCGTGACCACTGCCATGCATTCTTTGTGGAAAGTTTCCATCCTTCTTAATTGTTATAAACGAGTACAGCCCACACATATGATTTAAGAAACCTAAATTTAAACTAACCAATTCAATTCCTTAGCTAAGATATTTGGCCTGTGATTGGCATTCTGTCGATCATTTGACGAATCTTGTTTCCGATAATACAGTCATTCAGTTGGTCATGAAAGGAAAATTATAAGGCCGGTCTTCATAAAACTGCCACAAGATTGCTTAAGTGAAGTTGCATCCGAGTTCGGTGGCCTTACTCCTTAAGTGTTCTTTACAGCTCTCACTGAATTAAAAAATAAGGAGAGTCCAAGCAAGTTATATGACATATGGTATATGACCGCTTTGATTACTTAACAAGGATACCAGCACTTACGTTCAGCTTTCTGTTGACGCGCATCAAATTTTGAAAGTCGTGGAAAGAGGATTAACGTTCACCTCATTGGGATTGTATTCCTGAAAGTAACCGTTCATTTTATTCACACATTCGTATGCAATACATTAGCAACAACGAACTAGAACAGAATACACCGTTTCAAGCGCGTGTAACCGAGGAGTGTGAACTGTGTAGCTATTGGTAATAGTTAGTAGGATCAATGACAAATTAGTTGAATTATTTTTTGAAATATTAATATAAACATGTACGAGTGCGCAGGTGGACATCTTGCGTAAGTACACAGGGATTTCGGTGTGGTTGTGGGGTCTATTTGTTCTACCACAAAAATACATGACTTCGACGCCACACACAATAAAGCTGGTGTTAGTGGAAAGCAAAACGAGGAATTAACGTGAGTGAATTTACACTTATTGGACTAGAGCCCTGGAGAGAGTAGTCATAAACACGCTAACCTCTGAGCACTGGCTAAGGCAAATATTGTGTGACTTCTTCGCCAAATACATCTCAATAGTATACTCACAAAACGCGCTCCCCTGCGTGACCTGTTTGACCTAATAGAGTGAATTTATGAGAAATCAACTTCAGACCATGAGCAAAAACTAGCCGCAAAGAAGTTGAAAGGTCTACCCGTTTCCGAGTTAAATGAATTGTAACATTTCCATAATTCTTAAGAGCCTCCCACATAATAATGTGTGGTCTCTGTACATTTACTGTATGGGGCATTTTGAGATTATTAAGGCAATTAGCTAATTAGGGACGATGAAGCTTATTTCAATGTCACAAACAATGTAGAATATATCTAAGGTCATGTGTATCAATTCTCAGGTCAATCCAACCATCCAATTGTATAATACTTAAGTTAATCATGATCGGGAAATATTCCTTATGAGAGATCACTTGTGAAGCGAAGGTCAATGTTGTAAAGGTCATTTCTCATGACCTATGCGTTTTATTATTATACGGTAAATACTGTACAATTAAATGTACTTCAGGGGACATTTTGAGCTTTTCAAAACTCCTCCCACGTACCTACATCCCGAGCTAGAGCGATTCGAAAAGCGGTCGACGCTGCCATGAGCTTAACGATGTAACTTAGGAGTGAAACTATCTGTTCTCGGGAATTTGCCTGTCTTGTCTATGTTGTCACTGTCTCCTGTTACTGTTTAGCCGAACGGGGCTTACCATCTCTTAAGAACGGGGCTTAAGCTCCCTCAGTGTGCGGCGTAAAATAAGATGTGTGTAGCCTACTATCCGCAGTAATATAAAAACGCCACTGCTTACTTTTCGAAAATTGTCGACGTAATTGTTCCGACGATGCAAGCGGGCAAAAGTGGTGAATCTTCAATAGTGAGGAATTTTCGAGGATGTCAAATTTTTTACTGTTTTTTAATGTCGAATTCGAGTTTCCCAACACCTGTTCATGCACATTTATTGACGTTGGTGACAGTTTTCAACATTCAGGACAGTTTTCGACTATGTCGAATATTTTACTACGTCGACACGTTTCTATTTTAGTCAACACTTTTAAATGTTTTCAAAATTTTCCCCCATGTCGAAACAGTTTGAAAATTTCGGCAAAGTCGACTTCAGAACTACGATATTACAATTAAAAACCGGCCAACTGGCGTGGGTGCGTCGAAACAAACCTATTATAAATCGAATATCACGTGGCCCCAAATCATGCGAAGGTCAAAACTCAGTACCTATGGGTCACAGCGACCTGGCGTAGAATTTTCTGTGACCTGTGGGGCAAGACCTTTCCTATACCTCCACATAAAGCCTGTTGCCATTGAAAAACTTAATGAAATTTGACCTTTCACCCTGTAGGGGGTAACCTACAAGGCCCCTCTTTCAACTTAGTTACTCTAGACCCCCACAAAGGAATGTGCGAAAACAGAATTTGAGAAAAATTATCCGTTCGACTGTTATCCGTCAGACAGACAGACGGAGAGACAGACAGAGTATTGCCATAAAGGAGGATTCACTCCTTAATAAATATAAAAACGCGTGACTAGTGAATACTTTCTACCCCGTTTAAAGCCGATCCATTTACAAATGAGATGAAAAACATTTTTAGCACATACCTTAGCTAGCTACTCTGCAGTTTTGAAAAAGTTTGTGTAATTGTATCCAAAAATCCTAAATTTCCGATATCCATACACCGAAGACGGTCTCAGGTTTGTGTCGTGGTTGTATTTGGTATTTAATTTCTCCTTTTAAATGTGTGAAAACAATCACTTTGGGAATTATTCAATTTAACTTTCATGTTGAACTTGTTGCACAGATTGGATGCGTTTAGTTTAGTTTTGAAAAGCACATAACAAAATTCAAGGTGAGCTATACATCCAAAGTAGTTGGAGACAAGGAGGCATGAGTCAGCAAAAAACCGATTTAGAACATTCTAGCTGTACAAGATGAATCTCTCTCCAGCTCCCTCTCTTGTTATTCTGAAATTCTGTTGGATTTAATTCAACATCTCTGTGTGTTTGTGCATGCAGGTCACAAGTTGGCAAGTATGCAAAAACATCCGACATCTCTCCTATGTCTCCGACAGTAGTGCAAATGATTTCTTTCTTTTGCTGTTCTGTTTCAAGTATATAAAAGTGAAAAAATCTAACTCTGTTCGACACACGAAGTCCAGAAATATCAATTAATGGTGGGGATATTTGGAATGTCTGGTAAGGAGAAAAAATAATTATTAATTGATACGGAGTAGCAAGTCGATGTGGTGAGGGGCACAAGGTGAACATTATTTGCTTGGTTAATTGTGTCTGGTTGTAATGCGTAGTTGAGTATCTTGCTATTTATAATTACATTTGTCGCTCCATACAGACCAAAGTAAAACTGTACCTTACAGACAACAAAACAAACCGAACTTCACCGAATTGGAAGCACACGGGCATTTTCTCCCTTCGTGACTGTGAATGAATCAAAGGTAAGCGTGTAACTACTGGAATTAAAACAGCTTATAATAAAAAGTCAAAAGGTTTAAAATCCAATTTCAGTTTAATAATATTATGTTCTCCATTTTAGAAAGTTGAGGAATTCAAGGCATGAATATTATTGATCCTTATTATAACAATTAAGGCTCCAATCAAAATTCCGTTGAGTGTGGAATTCTTGATACTGCTTAAACTTGCAGGAGCTTAATTACTTCAGATAAATTCAAGTGTTAAGCTGCAAGGTGGGTGAAATCTGAGATTCATGCTAAATACAAGCAAGATTTGTAGAATTTGTCTTATTTATTTTTTAATAGCAGATACTGCCATGTTCCCCTGGCCAAAAGGTGAAAATGAGACAAAGAAGACGAGTCTCCCTACCGAAGATCCTTCAAAACTGGTCAATTTACCGCCCGTCAAGTTCAAGAAACTAAATAAGAACAACATTTCAAACTGCAGTTGTAAGGCTGGGAAACGTGGTGACGTCCAAATTGTACCTGATTCCAAAAAGGGTTATTTTACCTGCAAGTTAAATTACCCTGGTTTGAATGGAAGAGGTGTTGAAACATTGAAGATTCTCACCGCAGAAGATGTCATAATTTCAACGCAGGATCACTTTGTGGCTGGTATTTCCGTAGAACATAAAAGGCTTATTGAACTTATTAACAAATCATTACCCAATGCTCCTGCTAAGCAAAAGATTTTAGAGTGTTTAGCAATAAGCAAGGTATTACGAGATGATAGATTCGATAATTTTGAAAAGGTATCCAATGAACTTTTAAAACATGCTAAATTGGCTTTAGAAAATGCTTCTAAGGATCTTTCGTGTGCACAATTTGTCTATAAAATAATTTCATGTTTACCTAACACAAATAATAGTGGTTCGTGCCAGGCATTCTTGAGGGATCTAAAAGGAGTTTCAAATCTTTCTGAACTAGGAAAAAAGATTGATATTGTATCCACTGAAATCGATTTGTTGCAAAAACGTCACAGACAAATTTGCCTGTTTCCTAATTATTTGGATGAGCAAGGTAAAATTGTCCGTGAATTTCGATTAATCGGTACTGAAGCTGCTACCAATCATTGTGATGTTTTGAAACGTTACGCCCCTGTGGAGTTGCGGAGTAAAATTTCAAAACTGAATAATTTAGAATATGGTAGAGCTTTTTTAGTAAGAGTTCAGGATTGTCAAATGTTTTCAGATTTGTATGAAGTGCTAAAATCTTCTTTGACGTTAGAAAAAGCTGGAACAATATTCAAGAACCACGTTGACATTTTTTATTCCATAATTACAACTTCAAGTCTCTCTCCTTCTAAAAATTTTATTCCGTTAACTAGCAGCATATATCCAATTCTTTTGAAACTATATCTAAAACACTTACCAGATCTTAATAGTATTGACTACATTGACTGCTGGACATTCGGAAATGGAAACTGCCATTTAGATTATCATTTTGTTCGTAGACTATTGAACCATTTTAACCCTAAAACATACTCAAGCTCTGTGAGTTTGTCGGACGAACTTAAATCTGAGAAACTAAACAGTTATCAAATCTGCGGAGATAAGGTAGCGTGGATTTATCTCCTACAGCGTTTATTGTCGTCAGTTCTCACTGCGAATAATTCTTCCAGCCTTATTCTCACTCACCGACAGAACCTAACAAACATTTGTGTTGATTACATTAAGAATTCTTCCGACGAAAATCATGCAGCATTCTCGTTAGTTGTAGACGGATTTGTTGAATATTTGGCCAAAATTTGCGTAGCAGTGAATTCTAAGGATTTTGAAAGTTTAGTAGAGATTCAAGTTGGTCTGTTGAAAAGAGCGATGGAGCCTGACAATTCCCAATTCCTCTTAAATTCTTTTCTTTCAATAATAAACGAGTTCAATCGGTTTTGGCATTGCAAGCAAACGGTTCTAGACAAGCTGCAGGAAAAGAACCTTATATTTCAATCGTTTAATAAAAGGCTAATAGGGTTTGGGGTTAGATTTCTAGATTTGTTAGTGGAAGCAATGAAGCCCGCGCAAAATGGAATAATGTCTGATCTGAATGTGCTTCTCCGCTATGTCACACAATTTAACGACTTTTTGGTTGACTTGAATACTTTTGATTACAAATATTATGCAATTGCCTGTAAAAACAGAAGTATCACAAAGGAAAATGTCACAGGAAAGAATCCCAATCTGTTTGTGATTACTGGTTCAACAGGAGATTGTAGTAACCTTCCTCCTTTTTATTTATTAAATGTACTTGATAAATGGGTGTCTTTATTGGAAACAGTAGTTGTGTCAACCAATTTACCGTTTAGCCGCTGGAATCAATCAGATAGGGTGAAAGCCGGAGCTGAACTTTTATCTGCATACACGAAGGCAGCAGTTTATGTAAATGAACAAAAACAATACGAATCATTTGATAATTTTGAGTCTCTGTGCACAAAATACTTTGAAAATTTGATTAAAAGTGAACAGAACTCTTCTTTAGAGATCGGTAGTTTTTTGCCTCGTTTAGAAAGAATTATAGATTCATTAGTGTTTTGTCGTAAGCACAGCGAAATTAGCCCTAAAGAAGCACTAAGGTTAATGAAAAACGAAAACCACAGTGTTAATGAACACGAATTAGAATACTGCTTTTCTGTATACGATGAGCAATTCCAAAAACTTATTAACTCTGAAATCTCTAGCATCGTAGCTGAGGCTAAATCACTTGCAGTGAAACTTTCGTGGGAAAATTTTGAACGCCAGAAATTGATACAAGGAGACAAACTTGTTAAAGAGACAATTCCAAAGCTTCTTGCGTACCTTGCGATGGTTTGGTCAAAGACGGCTTCTAAAGACATTAACAATGTGAATCTTTTGAAACCGCATTGCATTCAAGTTCTTTGCGTATTTGTTCTCTTTGGTTTAGGAGTAGACGCTGAATCTGGACCAAAGTTGAAGAACCGCATTATGAGGGTTTTAACAGGTCAAGGGAAATCTGTTATTTTGGGGTTGGTGTCTGCGATTTGGGCACTTCTAGATTACAATGTTTATGTTCTTTGTTACACGAAGTATTTGTCTTTGAGAGATGAGGAGGCATTTTCCCCATTCTTTAAACAGTTTGGAATTCGTCATAAAATTGTGTATGGCACCTTTGACCTTATAGCTAGCAAATTCTATGAAGTGAAACAAGTTCATGGCAATAGGACATATTCTATCGATGATCTTGTGAATGATTCCATCACCCAACATGATCAGAATAGTTCGAAAGGACAATTGCAATTAGTCGGGGGAAATCCTGCTAACAGCATTTTATTAATAGACGAAATCGACGTATTTTTCTCTCCGGCATTTTACGGAAACACCTATGGTAGATGCAGACTCATACGTAGGAAATTTGTGGCAGAAATTCAGAAAAGGATTTGGAATATTGTAAATGAAAACTCAGAGGATTCAGATGAATCCATATTAAATAAGATTAATTACTTTGCTGAGAATGATATGGGCGACTTAAAGGATGAGTACGATTCGTTTATACGAAAACAAATTACTTTTAAACTAATTACACAATTTGAGAACGAAAAGCAAATTGTTAATTACACACCGGCTAAATTATGGAGTGAGAATTTAATTAAAATGATAAAAGACGCAAAATTAGTTAAAAAAGGCAATAACAGCAGATTCAAATTAAAAAATGGCCTGATTTATTACATCGAATCCGAAACAGGTGTTGAAACAAGATCGACTTATTGCAAGTACCAAAATGTGTTTTACTATTTTAAACTAAAAGGGGAAGATTTTTGTGATCACGATCTTCAAAATTACGGCTATATGAGTGTTTTGTGTGGACAGATTTCGTTTGGTAAAATTCCAACAGAATACTTTTGGTTGCTTCTTGGAGTCACTGGGAGTATTCCAAAACCATTAAGTCAAGAAGCACATGTTGTTAAGGAATCTTACAACATTTCCTCCTTATTTATGCCTTCCTTCTTTGGGCGTAGTAATCTTGTGTTTAATCCCACGTATGACTTTAAAGTTGTACAGGAGGAAAATGAGTGGTTAGAAACTATTTACAATCACGCAAACTCAAAGGTATCCACTAGATCGGTTATTGTATGTTTTGAGGATGAGACAAAATTGGATCAATTTTATAAAACCTACAAGCCAAAAATAGCTAATCTTAGGAAACTAACAGCAAACGATCCAAATGATAAGGAGAAAAAGAGATTAATTAACGATGAAGCAGGTAGACTGGGCTGTGTCTTACTTATAACGAGGGAAATGTGTCGAGGTATCGATTTCAAGAGCTCTAAAACGGTTGAGTCTGGTGGAGGTGTTCACGTCATAGGTAGTTTTTTTTCGACTGACGTGAAAGAAGAAGTGCAATCTCAAGGAAGGACGGCACGAAATGGTTTAAAGGGAAGTTATGAGCAAGTTTTGTGTGAGAGTCATTTGGTTGAAGAGGGACTAGTGAGTAAGGCTTCACAGGAACCCATCACCTATGCGCTATTGGATGCACAGAGGGATGCGTTGCAGGCGGATTTTGTAAAGAGACGTAGGGAAGCAATCGAAAAAGCTAATAAGCTGCATGCAGCTACAATTGAGTTTAATAAGTCATTTTGCAGTAAGTGATAACTATGTTAATATTGGGAAATTTTTAAAGCATGCGTGCACACATTCCTCTTCTTGTTTTTGATTGATTTAATCGAGTAAGCTTATAATATTATTCCATGAAACACCGGTTACAGTTTAAATCTAATACTAAATTTTATCTGTAGTATACTATATTCATAGATAAATGCGTGTAAGGAACTAAGGCAGTGATATTGTTGTGCCAATAAAGTAAATATAATAAGAGGATTAAACTTTATTATTTGTCCAGAGACCAGCTAGCATAATCTTCAAACTTTGATGTCCAATTCCTTATCAAAATATTCACAAAACAACTTAGGTTCACAATTTGATATTAAAGACTTCAAAAACTCTACCTAATTTCACTTATATATTTACTACTCCTAATTTTTGCACAAAAACACAAGTCGGAATAGTCAAAGTCCATTTTAACTTAATTCTACTTCAAAGTAAATCGCATAAATGTGTATTGTATTTCGTGAGAAGATGTCTGAGAGTTCCCCGTTGGTGAAAAGTTGGAGCGGGAGAAGAGCTATCTATTTGTAAACAACACACTGCATCCCTCATAAAACATTGCAACGTGCTTTTAGGCACGGATCATTACTTTCAATTGTCAGTTGAAAAGTGACTGTGCTTGCTCTTAAAAGGACTTGTTAAATTGTATGTGAAGTTAAATTCAAGTAGTTATTATATAAATCGAACATTTTGTTCGTTTTTGGTGCAATGAATTGTGGAAGTGATTTGTCGTAAGCTGTTGTTTTTACTTCTGTTGTTATAATTTGTAAATAAACATCATTAGGTTTTTTATTTAAATAATCTTTTTTTCCATAGGCTACTCAGTCTCACGGGATTTGCTGAGTTGGAACGGAAAATCGTCGTCTATGTGGGAACTGGCGACAATGGTATTCAAGCACTTCTAAACTTTCGAAGTGTTTCCACCACGACAAAATCGTGGCTGGAAGATCTCCCAATTATTCATCGGTACAAAGTGTTCACCAACACCCAAGCTAGAATTTGTTACAGTGCTGACAGATTAAGAGAGTACCTTGGCGGACCACCTCCAACAGGTGTGGCCGCTATCGTTCTATCTGATCCAAAGAACAATGGTGTCAGTGAAGTTTCAAATGAAGAAAGCAATATGTGGAAGCAGTTTATCGAGAGTTCCAGGGACAAAATAATTCGGCTGGAAGTCGTAAATCCCGAGCATTTTCCTCCAAAGGGTCGTTTATTAGAAATATTGACGTTTAACAATGTTAAAAGCTTCAAGTGTACGTCACTTCAATTTTGCACCGATAAGTTGGAAATTCGGAAGCGATTGTTGGAATCTGAGGATCTTAGGGAATTCCAGACATAAGTTGACAACGCCGACGACTTAGATTGTCTTGTTAAGTTGATCGGAGTTAACAAGGACAAGAAGTTTTACTTAACTGTGAATTTCAAGCGTTCCCAAATCGCTATGCGACGTGGAAGGTTCCGCCAGGAGATGACTGCATTCACTAACAGCGTCGTTAGTTCAAATTGCTCTGTTCGACTTTTGGAGTGTCGTCCATCGGACCTTTACAACGTTGTGCAATCAGGAGTGGGAGCAGACACTGTTCTGTAGTTTTTGAAAAGAGTGGAATCAATAGTTAATTTTACTTCCACACACGACAGGTTTTGGTTTTACTACAGTGATTTTCCAAATCTAAAGAGAGAAGTGACGACTTCTTAAGAGATTTCGATTGAATTGGAAGATGACTGGCCTTTGAAAATAACCCAGATGACGTTGAATTACGAAATGAATTTCAATTTGACTACCTTCCTTAAAGAAAGCTTGAGTTACATTCAGTTAAAGTTCCAAGCTTCCTCAATCGACCAATTTCTAGAAGGAATGATGTTGCTCTCAGAAAATTGTCCGTACCTCCCGACATTTGGAGTTAAGTGGAAGTGTACTAACCAAGACAACGATGAAGACTTTTGTGAAGAAAGGATCGTTTTTGAAAGTATGTGACAGTAAGATTTGTGCCCAACTAAATGTTGGAATTGTTTGTAGTTTTATAGATTCGGTCTTAAAAGTAAATTCTATCCAACTATTTCCTTAGTTTTGTTGCAATGACACGAAATATTCTTTTAGGTTCACTCACATGTAAATCCTGAATTAATTATTTTTATTTTATATTACAGATTTAAGGTGCTTTATGTTAGAGGCGACTGTCCCAGAGAATGTGGGAAAAGCTGTAGTACAAAATATAGTAACAACGCTGCAATTTGATGCCTTACCACTAGAGATGCTGCAGTTTATTGTTGAAACACATGACACGGATCCGATTGAGAATGTGGTATGAAAACAGTAAAAAGCAAACAGATTTTGTCAATATTGTAAATATGTGTATTCATGCTTTGCAGATGGAAGAGGAAATACTCGTCAAGTTGACTAAAGGAGAAATTTCGAAATCTCTGTTTAAATTCCAAGCAGAACGGAAAGCAAGTGAAGTGCGGATATCACAAGAGCCACGACGATTGATGAAACAGCTTATTGCCACTGCAGCTGAGAACAAAAGGAAAAAGGTTGAAAGTGGTGGAAAAAAGCAACTGAGTTTGCATCTCAACTTGGATTCCCCGCAGTTTGGCTGTAATTTATTGCAAATAAAAGAAGGGAAATTCAGATTTTCTGAATAGACACCCGTGTCACTTGCAACAGTAAACATGACAGGATTATTGGAGTTATAGTAGATAATCTTTACTTTGAGTGAAGGAAATGTTCCTGTTTAATTTTATTAAGTCTGTTAGTATTTAAAGTATTATCCACAAGACTGAGACTGATATGTACAATTAGAGCTTAACTGTAATAAGGTCACCTTTAGAAGTTTTTTTTTGTAAAGTTAATGGTAACAGATTTATAGATTCCATATAAACTTACATATCCTAGCATATGACCGACCGAGCGCTAATGGCGTTGATGATAATCAGTATTTAATACTGTAAAGCCCTCAATATGATTTACAGATTTTGTAAATACTAATAAGATAAGAGAGCGTGTCAATCCTTTGGATTCCTTTTAACAGATTTCACCCGTCGTCAGTGATTTTTTCTCTGTTCCGCGATCAATGTTATTTGGGATTGATGTAATCTTAGCAGTCTTTCTGTACTACCAGTTGAACAGCTAATTTAGAAAGATTAATAATAACATTAATAAGTATGAAATTAGATATGCCTGTTGAAGTAACTTTTAAATAATAAATTCAGGTTCTGCGACTTTACGTGTTTTTTCTCAAGATAGGAAACCTTTATTCAAACTATTAAGCGCATTGTCACTTAAAATACGATAATGAAAATTGTAATGGGCCCATTATTTTGTTTATAGATGTACTTTCAATTGTAAGCTCGCAATTATTTTAACTTCAAAATTTCGACCTCTAAAGCTATTTTGACTTTTTCATACGTAAATATCACACCAATGTTATTTGACCATGCGTTTTTTGCAGTTTAAATTAACAGTCAAAACAGATTTTCAACGCAACTTCTGTAGCTTATTTTAATTTTGTACAAGTACTGACTCCGTTTCTAAATAAATGCAATTGATCTAGAGCCTCTTAAGGGTTTTGCTTTGTTATTATCCATAACTATATTATCCTGATGGACGGAGATTGTCCTTGATCTCCTCCTGAACCACGAAGCCCATGATAACCGGGAATGTCTCTAATGACACCTGAATTTCCTCTCTTTCTGACGCGAGATTTTCAGGATCCTGAGACCATTCCTTCAGGGTCAAAATAGGACCTTAACGAATTCGCCATACCCACCTATGTAAACCAAACTTGCCATACACTCCCATAAGTTCCCATGTCCCATAAGTTTCTGTCTCCCATCTCTCTCACACTACTCCAGATGTTCCAGTCTATCGCATTGCTTTGCGTGTAAGCATATACTCCCCGAGTTATACTTCACTGACCAGCGCATTATACTCACCCACCCGCGCTAAATACTACCCAGCACTTTATACTCACCCACCCGCGCTATATACTACCCAGCGCTTTATACTCACCCACCCACGCTATATACTACCCCGCGCTGTATACTAGACTCAAGGGGACCAGGATGCTAAATTTGGGGCACTTACTATTACAACCGGTGATTTAAGGCTTTTTGTGGGACGTAAGGTTACGTACGGTTGATTTTAATTTGAATACGCCAGAGTTTTGAATTTTAAGTACCATCCCCTATAAATTCTCATCCTGGGGTGTTACAGAGTCTGAAAGCTCAAAGGCTCATCCTTAGAATATATTTGCAGGGAACCCTGATATCATTAAGGATACTTTCGAGGAAAGAGTTCAGGGAGTCGTGACGAAGGAGTTCAGGGAGTCTTGAGGAAAGATCATTGAGTTCTGTGGAATGAGTTCAGGAAGGCCTGTGGAAAGTGTCAGGGACTCCTGAGGAAGTAGTTCAGGGAGTCTTGAGGATGGAGTTCAGGGATTTCTGAAGAAAGAGTTCAGGGAGTCCTGAGAAGACAGTTCAGGGAGTCCTGAGAAAGGAGTTCAGGGAGTCCTGAGAAAGGAGTTCAGGGAGTCCTGAGAAAGGAGTTCAGGGAGTCCTGAGAAAGGAGTTCAGG
>JAQGAC010001423.1:0-13983 GCA_034696585.1 Isotomurus maculatus | reverse complement strand
AACGAGTCCTTTTCCAGGAGGTCACGGCTACGACACAACTGAAGTCTGAGGAGATTCCGCGATTCCATCAGTTCCACAAGACGAAGGTTGAAAGGAAGTTGATTGTAGCGACGTGTGTTCAGTTTTAGAGTCTCCAATTTTAAGTTCCAAAAGGCGCAGAAACTATTCCACGTCGCTTTCGAAATCCGCGGCTCTTCCTCTTCCGACGACGCTTCTTCCTCCTTCAACGACTCTTCTTCTGGTTCGTGCAGAGCATCCACCTGAAGGGACATCGCCGTAACTCCAAATCGGGGCGGTGACACCAGAAAACGGCTCAATGACTGTTCGTCGCAGTCCATTGCAACTTGCGCTCTGGCGAAGACAACGTCCGCCTTTCGCTTCGGGAGGTTGTCAACCCACGACCTCGTGGTTGAGCAGACTTGTCGCAGGTTGAGGATCCTCAGGAGTCCCCCGTCCCCACAGGAAACGAACGAAAGCAACACGTTTTCCACGCCATCAGGAATCATCAACAGCCTACAGAACCAAACAGAACAACAAACAACTATAAACTTCCACTGAGGTGAGCACAAATGAAAATCGGAAATAGAAACTTACGGTGAAGTAGACTCGTCCATTTCTGAAGTCGTGACGTCACTCATGGCTGCCGTAGAAGTTGCGGCGTCACACCCAACTGACGTCTACAAAAGAGAGCGCTTCGGGAATTAATAAAATCGACAGTGTTCGCGTCGAAAGCTTCAGTGAACAAGACGAACTGAATTTCTGACTGTTGTTGTTGTTGAGTGGACTTCAGCTGCAGCTCAAGTTTAGCGCGTCGCCCCGAGGTGAATGGGTTTCTCCCCGCGGTGTTCAAATTCTCCTCCAGCTGACTCAACAACAAACGACACAACTCACTCGACACGTCAGCTGTCGGCGACTGGCGACTGCGTTGCGTTCAAGTTTCGATCCAGCACCTTTGTCTGCCTTTATTTTCATGTAATACACTTTTCCACTTCCTGACGACCTTTCGCCAATAGTCGACGTTTCACGGGCGGCGGAATCTCCGTTGGTGACACGAGAATCAAGATCAACAACACTACAACGTCAGACAGTCCGTCAATCGAAGGTCTTCCGATCATGCGGACCGCTCAAACTCTAGTTTATAAGTTTTGTCTTTGGAGAAGTTTCAAAAGTTCTCTCGGTTTGGTTTGCAGATTGATTGCCTTTGTGTGTGGTGCTTAAGAAGCGTTGGTGAAACCTCCGCATATCACAATCAGGTGTGGGTGACAGTTGTGACTGTTGACTGAGAGGTTTCTGGTCGGCTGCTGACGGACGAAGAATGGAATCCGACGCTGCGGCTCCGAAAGCACTTCGTTTTGTTATGTGTGAGTAGTTTAGTAGCACTGTAAAATTAGCGTTGGACTGTTTATTTTGGCCGTAGGTTGTTGTCGCTAACGGGAGCAGTTGGGGACATTCTCCTCGAGTACGTTTCCGCTGGAGAAGGAGGCGTCCAATCAATTCTGAGTCTTTGGCGGATTGCTCCACCACGAAAATGTGGGTGGACAGTCGACACCCTTCGTCCTCAGCAGGCGAAGCGAATCTTCTCCAGCAGACAAGCCAAAGTTGAGTTGAGTGTGGAGCGTCTGGAGGAATTCCACGCAGCGCCGCCTTGAGTGACGTCACTTCGTCTCACCGAAACGGACAGTTTGAGTGACCAACGGTTTCCTCCGGAGGAAGACGAACTTTGGAATCGTTTTGTTTCCTTCTGGGGACTCACGTAAGGCAAGAATAATTAATAATAGGTGATTTATTGATTCAGATTAGATGTGATTATTGATTTCTCATTGGCTATCTCTGAATGTAGCAGTATTACGAAGACGGTGCGAGGATTGAAGCTGCTTTCCGGAAGCACTTTCACCGGGTTGATCCTGAGCAAGCAGAAGATTCGTATGAAATTATTGTGTGCCATGCTAACGTGAATCGCTACTTTGTGTGTCGGTTAGTTTAAATTCAGTTGAATTAACTAATCAATTAATTAATTGTGTGAATTGACGATGTGAAGGGTTTTTTGATTGATTGAGTTTTGATTGCTTATGCAGAGCATTGCAGTTTCCACCGGAAGCTTGGCTGAGGATCAGTCTGAATCACACAAGTCTGAGTATGCTGAGTATTCTGCCGTCTGGAAGAGTCATTCTGCGCTCTCTTGGGGACAGTGGACATCTCCCTGCCAAGAAGATGACCTCTACTTAAGAATTTCAAGACATGTGTTAGTCTACAATCTCTGCACAAGTTCTGCTCTGCGTTGTTGACATAAGTCAGGCTCAGAAAACTGGTGAATGGGAATCATAATCTATTCAAAAAGCTTATTTACTTTTGATATCTACTTTATTCGCGACTTTATGTTAAGACTAGACTGGATTTGATTGGTTGAAGTTTTGAGTTTTGACAATAAAACCATTGAAATTAAAAAGTTAAAATATGCAGTGTGAGTTTCTAAATGTGAAGGTTGAAGTTGATGAGAAGTCAGAATTCTTTTGATGGGTTGAAAGGGTTGTAAAAAATACTTGAAGGATTCTGGCTGAATATGTGAATGTGAGTGGCTGTCTTGCCGAGGGTCGTCTAGCCTCAGTTAATCCAATTATGCTTGATGGAGACTTGGAGACATTTTTCCACTTGAGATTTTCGGTGTCCGTTTTATTAGTTTCATTCATTCTGCTTCTAGCTTTCAACGATTCCTCATCTTTCCCTTATCTCCCCTAAATATCTGATTAGTCTTAAAGTATTTCAGTTCACTGTACTTCAAGTTTGTTTATTTGTTATCAGTTTTATTGCGAAATGCTTCGTTGATTGTAAATAGACGAATTGTGTCTAGAGTGTAGTGACCATGCGGCCATTTCTGCTATTGGGGGAAGTGCTGCTGCTGCTAAGTCTCATGTTGACGACTTGCAAGTCCACAACGCACAGTTTAGATCCGTTGACAGGAGCAGAAATTTCTCTGACGTCAAAGACAATTAGGGAAGCGTATCCTGGAGTAGACTACTCGTTCATCTGGATAACATTGAGGGAGCCCAGAAAGGAAAGTCTCCTTTCGTACTTCCTCACCGATTCTGAACCTCCTGAAGGTTCAATTCCTCGGGAATCCTTCACCGTTCTCCACGAACCCACAGAAGGACTTGTGTACGAGGCAGTCGTCCAACTCAAAGGAGATAACACAGCCACAGTCATTTCATGGAAACAACTTCCCCGTGGAATCGATCCGTCTAAAGCGAGGGGAGAATTGGCATTCGTCAATGAACTCGTTCTGAGTGATTCGGCAGTGAAGCGGAGACTGACGAAATACGCCAGTCAACTTCCAAACACTTCATCAATCATTCCTGAGGCGTGGTAAGTGACAAGCAATGACAATTATTAACGATACACCCATCTTTTACGTAATACCCATTGAAGCTTTCCAAAATGGTATAGTTACAATTGTATAGTTATAATGGGTGTTTACAATAATACTCGGATCTGATACTTAATTACAACTAAATCGATTTTATTAATTCTCCTCATAATCGACAATAAAAATTACTAAAGGGACAAAGTTTCTAAAACCTCACAAATCCCGACGAAGACTTTGTCAACAATTATCACACAAAAGACAAAAGACACAAAAGAGTATCACTTTGAAATTCTAACAAATATACTGGAATGGATAGTTCGTTATTTGATGAAGATAGTACATGTGTCTTATTACAGATTACCATTTACCCGGTATAGTTATTGCGCAGAGGTCAAACATGCCCTTTTGATTCAATTAATAGCAGTGTGGATTGGCGGCGTATGCACCGCTACTAAACCATTGTGACATCAATATTAGGATAATCAGTTAAAATTTACAGTCTATATTCTTCCCGTTCTTCATCCGGCGAAAGCAACGAACTGAACAGGCAGGAGGACATAAAGATGTCCTGTTTAGCCATCTGAATAAACTTTGATCTCATCTTCATCCGTCTCAAGACTGGAACAGTCGTCTTCAATCGTTCCACTTTGTGTTTCTTTTTAATCTGAAAACACACAAGCTTTCAGAATTAGAAATCCGACAAACCGAAGTACCGAACTAGTGTGGTCACTCATTATTGTACCGATTCATGTGATGAATTATTTGTGGTAGGATCATACACGTTACGTGTACCTATTTCAGGGAGTGACCTACAGAATAGTCGATAACCTGTTAAAACCAACACCTCACTACGCAAGATCTTATTTTATTCTCCTGAACTCCGTGATGCTGTGTGAGATGTATTATACGAATAGAACGTTTAGTTCACCTGAAATAGGAAAACTATACTAAGTTGAGATTTGGACTATGACTTTCTCCAATTATGACAATTATTCGCTTATATACCATTGCCACTTCCCAGCGTCGAAATATTGCAAATTTCGAAAGACATTGTTTCGCGCACGCGAAGCGACGTTCACAGGTTGGTTGAACTCCGCGAATCGTCATCACCGTTGACCGGCCATGTGTACGTAGGACGTAATGGAAATTAAGCCATAGAACTGATCTCTCCTATTTTTGCAATGCCGTTCCTTAAACTTACAACCAAAGATATGACAAAATATCAACAATATCGACTAATAGTTCCTACGATAATTGCTTACCTGCACGTACGGCCTTAATGTCCTTTATGCATTGTTTAGACCTTCATTTTGGATCTGAAACAGGATGGGACTTAGGGACCCCTGCTAGGGGGTGGTGCCCGGACTAAAGAGGTCATTGACCTCAAGCGCGGGGTTATTGACCTCAAAAATAGGGTCATGACCCCTAAAATGGGATCGTGACCTGAAGTCAATAACCGTGTACTTGAACCTAAAATTGGGGTCAAAAATATTTTGAGGGCGGCCGGGTCCCTCCCTGCCGCTTTGCAAGACAATTTGACACCTACTGATCACAGCCAGCGACTTTTAGGAAATGTAAATCCCCCGATATGCGACTGCAATGAATATGCACAAAGGCTGACAGGCTTTGTTGCGATAAAAATGGACTTAATACTGGCATTACGCGATTTGAAGTATAGCTTTTTACTTATTCTAGAAATGTAGCACTCACAATTCAAAATTATAAATTGCAGGAGATACGGGTACACAGGAGATAATCCAGCGTATAACAACAAACAACTGGTCATGGTGTACTTCTTCGTGAGATTTTTTGACCACGATAACTTCTACGGTAAGCTGAAATAGAGATTAAAATACGGGTGTAGAGAACTGAGAAATAATTTAATTTGATCCGTTATGGAACAGCACATCCACTGGGATTCGTAGTTATTGTGGATTGCATTGCAAAGAAGGTTGTGGAGATTGAGGAGCTTCCCATTCAAAGTGGATTCGACACGAGTGACAGGCGAGGAGAGAAAGTTCCGTCGACGCTGAGTAACTACGACCCCGCGGTGTCTGGTCGCTGGTACAGAAAGGACGTGTCTCCCATTTCAATCTCACAGGAAAAAGGGCCCAGCTTCACAATCCAAGGGAATCTCCTTCTTTGGCAGAAATGGAAGATGCGAGTTGGGTATGTTGAACATCTCGATAATATTAATAACAGATTTAATAAAGTGATAAGAAATTACTTAAAATTAATTGGCCTTTTAGACGAAACTCAAAGGAAGGGCTGTTTCTTCATCATATCAGTTACAAGGACGGAGGAGAATTCCGTCCGATTCTTTACAGGGCGTCTTTTAGTGAAGTCTTCGTTCCTTACGGAGACCCCAGGCCACCGTATCATCACAAAATGGTAAAAACTTTCAAACTGGTAGATAGCAGATGTTTTGTAGCATGAGATGAACTGATTTATTTGTTTTGCAGCCCTTTGACATCGGTGGGAACGGACTCGGATTCACTGCCACAGAAATGAGAAGTCCCGATGTTTGCACAGGATCTGTTTACTTCACGGACTTCGTCCACAATAACTTCAAAGGAGATCCTTACGTGCTGAAGAACACTATTTGTATTTACGAAGAAGACGCGGGAATTCTGTGGAGGAAGGAGGACCCGCTGACTGGACGGATTGTCACTGCGAGGTCACAAAGGCTCGTCTTAACGTTCATTTCCTGCTTGGGGAATTATGACTATCAGTTCAAGTGGATGTTCCATCAGGACGCGTCGATTAAAGTGGAGGTTACGTTGACTGGAATTCTGTCGCTGAGTTTGGTGGGAACTGAAGGGACGCCAAGCGGTCACGGGACGTTGGTTCTTCCCGGAGTGAATGGACAGTTCCATCAACACCACTTCGCTGTTCGACTTGACACGGAAATCGATGGGAATAAAAATACAGCGGCTGTGGTTGATGTTCTTCCTGACTCAGGTGAGCTGTGACTTTATAGATTTTAGCAGAATCGGATTTTAAACAGAATTCGTTTCGAAATGTTGTTGGCAGAGCATCAGTGGATGAAGAATCCGTATGGAAATGGATTCCACGCGAAGACGACTGTGTTGAAAACAGCCTCGTCCGCGAAGACGAATGCGCGAGTAGAGACGGCGCGGACTTGGAAGATTCTGGGGGAGCCTGGAAATGTCCATCCGATAAATGGAAATCGACGAGCGTGGAAGTTGATTCCCGAACATCGCTCTGCTCATCCGTTTTTTACGAGGGACAGTCCGTTGCACGCGATTGGGGCATTCGCAGACTTTGACTTTTGGGTGACGCGATACGAAGAGGATCAGATCTACGCTGCGGGATTATATTTGAACAACAGCGGATTGCCCGAGTGGGTCGCTACAAATCCGTCTGCTTCTGTGGAGAACACCGACATCGTAATCTGGCACATCTTCGGAATAACTCACATTCCTCGAGCAGAAGACGCCCCTGTGATGCCCATAGAGTAAGAATATTAATTTGATTGTTAGATCGATTCGTTACGTGATAATTAATTATTCTTCACTTTGACGTTCTGTTGATCAGGACGACTGGATTTTGGTTGAAGCCGTCGAACTTTTTCCTGGAGAACCCGGCCATCGACGTCCTTCCGTTTGTCCACGAGTCTCTCGGTCGTCAGGACATTGAAACGATAAACTGTAGCTAAGTTGTCGTGTGTTGTAATTATTTTTATTTGGTGACAGCGAATTAGTTTTTTCTGCTGAGTTAGGACACACTTTTAAATGACAGTTGACTACTGCTGCACATCAGTTAGCCGTATTGTTCAGTTTTAACTTTAAGTACGTATGAAACAATTTAATTGGTGATTCTAAGATCCTGGGATTAATAAACTGTGAATGTTATTTATACCTGTAGATTTTCCGTAATTTTTAGTAATGCAAGCCGATGTGTAATCTCCGTTATCTTGTCTCATAATCCTCGCCACTCCATGTGGAAAAGGTAGCTTTTCTGTAAATGAACATCCTTCTAACTTTTTGGGTTGTTTAAGCACAGACGAACAGATACTTTACAATTGTTGGATGGATATTTGGATAATTAGGTAAATTAAAAAGTTTATGCGACGCTAAATCAACAAACCCAACAGTCTTAGTTTTGGCAGAAGGATATGAAGATGTCCCTTGTCATCTGAATAAACTTTCATCTCGTATTTCATCCTTGCTTATTGGCAATGGGGATTGCTATTGCTGTGTACTAGCTGTTTTGTGAACTGCGGTTTTGACTTTTGAGAAGCTTTTCGTGCGTGAGCTCAACTCATCTTTGGAGACCCACACAGGACTGGATCTTCCAGTAGAAATATTCGACAACGACGGGTAGGACGACGACATACTATTAGTTCCTACCGACGAGATGTACATCTAATTGGAACCTTGACAAAATGAGTTTCACCATTCTTCCTTTGATCACCTACTTTTCCCCTTTAACTTGGAACCTCTTCCATCCTTCTACTCTGTACCTCTCTTCGATCTGAAAAACACACAAGCTGTAACAATCAGTCGTGGAAAGTTGTCGGCTGCGGCGTGGTCTCCAAGCTCTCCTGCTAATCTGCCGAAGGGACCTTTCCTCGGTGGGACTTCAATTCGGATAAGTGTAGATGTTTAATCAATTAATTTTAATTTTAATTCTCGATTATTGTAAATCGAAAAATTGTCAGAGCGTTAAGTGACAATGAAGCCGTTTCTACTATTGGGGAAGTGTTGCTGCTGCTAAGTTTCGTGTTGACGATTTGCATGTCCGCAAGCACAGTTTAGATTGGTTGACTGGAGCAGAGTTATCTCTGACAATTAGAGAAGCGTATCCTGGAGTAGACTACTCGTTCATCTTGATAACATTGAGGGAGCCCAAAAAGGAAAGTCTACTTCGGTGTTTCCTCTCCGATTCTGAACCTCCTGAAGGTTTGATTCTTCGGGAATCCTTCACGTTTCTGCAAGAATTAACCCATAGAAGGACTTGTGTACGAGGCAGTAGCCCAACTCAACGGAGATAATGCAGCCACAGTCATTTCATGGAAACAACTTCCCCGTGGAGTTGATCCGTTTAAAGCGTTGGGTGAATTAGCATTCGTCAATGAACTCGTTTTGAGTGATTCGACAGTAAAGCGAAGACTGAAGGAATATGCCAATCAACTTCCTAACACTTAGTCTATCATTCCTGAGGCGTGGTAAGTGATATAATCACTGACAATTATTAACGATACAGCCATCTTTCACGGAATACCCAATGAAGCTTTCCAAAACTTAATTCCAACTAATTCGATTTTATTAATTCTCCTCATAATCGACGATGAAAATGACTAAAGAAAATAACAAAGTTTCTAAAACCTCATAAATTCCGACAGAGACTTTTTCAACACTTGACGGACTATCACCTACATGGCTCTCATTGCAGATAACCATTTATTCGGTAAAGTTATTGCGCACAGGTCTAACATGCCATTTGGATTCAATTAATAGCAATTCGGATTGGCGGCGTACGTACAGCTACTAAGCCATTATGACATCAATATTTGGATAACTTAAAATACAAACCCTATCTTCTTTCAGTTCTGCATCCAACGTAAGCAGAAACTGAACAGGCATGAGGAGATTAAGTTGTCCCGTTTAGCCATCTGAATAAACTTTCATCTCATCAATATCCAGCGCAAGAATGGAACAGTCTCTTCTATCGATCCACTCTGTACCTCTTTTAATATGAAAAACACACGAGTTTAGAATTAAAAATCCTACAATCCTATAATATTGCATCATTTAATCCCAAGATCCAACTTATGCCACAGAATTCGGATCCACTGGTGCAGGTTTATTAAGAAATTTTCCCTGTAAAGTAGGAGACACCAATTATCACACACCTTCACGAGACACTCCACTGAAAGGTTTTAGCCCTTTCACAAACACAGAAATTAATCGGAGACCGACAGAAACAGACATCGATTAACCGATAAAAAAGATAGAGAAAATTTAACCATAACTAAGTACAATAATTTTTTTGGCAGCGTATAAAATCGCTATAAAGTAAGTATCTTGCTTATTAAAGCTGGAGGGGTCACCTCCGCTACGAGCTATTTGGCTTCATCTACAAGCACATTTTCAGATTTAACAAGACCAAGAATACAATTGTCACCGAATATGCTGCAGATTTTTTGCGCTGAATCACTTGTGGTGGCTACGTTTCCTTTTTTACTTCAAGTGGCCAACAACTAGAGTCAAAACTACCACTTCAGTACCCAAGATATTTGACAGGAGATTTAGAATGAGCTAGCCGAAATACAACATCGTAGTTTCATCTCTTGCACTAAGTTGTTTAAGATAAACAACAAGAACCTTACGTCACGGTGAAAATTATACTAAGTTGAGAATTCAAGCCTAGACAAAAACTTCCACCGCCACAATACCCAGCCGCGAGACTGCTTGTGCTTAGATTCGTGTGTGGCTCACAGTCTAGCTTATTCTCAGAGTGAGCTCTGATGAATCTGTGATAACAAGTGACGTAAAGGCCTGTTGACAATTAAGCTAAGGGAGCCAATATTTGTCAACTGGCCTTGAGAAGTTTTACAATGTACCTTTCCAGCCTTAAGGTGTCAGCCGAGTCCAGCCGTCAATATTGAAGTGTCGTCTTTCCAGTCTTCTTTCATTCCGACTTATTTTAAGAGGCTGAGAGGTCTCTGCTGTGAAATAGGTACCCCCAAATTCAAGGGCACAATTTCACAATTCATAAATTTAAAGCGTTGTAAGTATTTTCATTAGGCAGAGCACAGAGAAGCGAGATGAGCAAATTTCAAATATCTGTCTTCACAAATACAGAAATGATTCAGAAGAGATAACCGATTATCCGAGTTTTTCTGCTGACTTATTTGTGGTAGGCTGAAGCTTTGTGTACATATTTCAGGAGCTGAGGAACTCACTTTTCTCGTGCGGAGAACATGCCTGTGCGCTGTGATGCCTTCCGACTCCGAGTGAGAACTTAATTTAATGTTTATTAATTGAGGATTACGATTGCTGTAGATTTGTAGCTGTGAACTGCCACTTTGAGTTGAGAAGTTTGGTGTGTCACTGCACCTCTCTTTGAACTGAGGAACACACAATTTTTCATTTTGATTTTGATATGGGGTAGGCTGTGGTTAGGTGTACACATTTCAGGAGATACTAAGAATGAAAGCTTTAGGTTAAAACAGGAAGGGGGTATTATGGGGAGGTCTTCAAGTCCGAGTCCCAAAGTCATCTTGGTCCAGTGATCCTCATGTCACAGTTCCAGTCCCACTTTCATTTCCACTTTTCACAATCACTCGCTGATTAGCCATTGTCCCTTGGCAGTCCTTTGACTTACATTCAAATTACCACAACTGCCTCGTACCTATTTGTAGTACCTTGTATCCATTTATAATTCACGGCCTATATCATGTATGGCAGTTGAAGTGCCGCATTCTTTAGCATGCGAGTACTTATGAACAAGGTCAACTTACTGTTTTACCCTAAATCTTATCCTTTCTGTGTGGAAAGGTTGCTTTATGTAAATGACCATTTCTGTCCTCAACTTTTTACACAGTTCCTAAGTACATTTCATTTATTTTTAATCTTTGCCTTTTCAAGCTTCTTTCAAGCTCGAAACTACCCATTATTCTCCTGTTCTCTTTATTCTGCTTCTATCCGCCAACCACTCCTAATGTCTACTTCTTTCTATTTTATCAGATAATTTTTTAGTTCAATTCACAAAATGTGTTTCTGCATTGATTTGCTTTTCACTTGAGTATTTTAAAACATAACTATTTAAAAATTCACAGTTTTCCAGTGGGAACAAATTGGGATTCGTCACAATGCCGACTTTGGTACGCCTTGTGGAAGTACTGCTGCTAAGTTTAGCGTTCGTCTCAGGGAAGTTGGCTTGTGCAGCACACAGTTTAGATCCGTTGACGGGAGCAGAGATTTCTCTGACTTCGAAGACAATTAGAGAAGCGCATCCCGGAGTAGACTTCTCGTTCATCTCGATAACTATGAAGGAACCCAAAAAGGACAGTCTCCTTCCGTACTTTCTCTCCGATTCTGAGCCTCCAGACGGTTCCATTCCTCGGGAATCATTCACGGTGCTCCTCGACCTCAAAACTGGACTTGTTTACGAGGCAGTCGTACAACTGAAAGACGAAAAGACAGCTGAAATTGTTTCATGGAAGCAACTTCCTCCTGGAACCGAAACAGCCCCAACGGAAGAGGAATACGACTCAATAAAAAAAATCGCTCTAGCTGATTCGGAAGTTAAACGAAGACTTTCAACATATGGCAACCAAATTCCTAACACAGCGTCAATCATTCCTGACGTATGGTAATTGAGAGTCATAACACTAATGCTACACATTTATTAATTACCAGTCATTAATTAAGAAAATAATGTAGATTATACAGTAAATAATTAATATTTATAGGAAGTACGGATACGACGGAGATAAGCCGGCTTATCGGAACAAGAGAATTTCTCAAGTTTACTTCTTCGTGAGATATTTTGACCACGACAATTTCTACGGTAAACTTGAATGAGAGTAACTTTTCATGATGGAAATAACAACGAGAAATATTTATTTTTGGAGTAGCACATCCGCTGGGATTCTTGGCTATTGTGGATGTCTTAGCAAAAGAGGTTGTGGAGATTGAAGAGCTTCCCATTCAGACGGGATTCGACACGAGTAACAGGCGAGGAGAGGAAGTCTCTTCGATCCTCAGTAACTACGACCCCGCGGTGTCTGGTCGCTGGTACAGAACAGACGTGTCTCCCATTTCAATCTCACAGGAAAAAGGGCCCAGCTTTACAATTCAAGGGAATCTGCTTCTGTGGCAGAAATGGAAGATGCGACTTGGGTATGTTAAACGGAATGAAGAGTCGTTATAAAACCTGGTACTCGAAATGATAAGCTTTGTTTGGATAATCAGGCGTAACTCCAGGGAAGGACTGTTTCTTCATCACGTCGGATACAAAGACGGAACCACCTTTCGTCCAATTCTCTACAGAGCGTCCTTCGCCGAACTTTACGTTCCTTACGGAGATCCCAGGCCTGCGTACCATCGCAAAATGGTTAATACATTAAAACTAATCTCAATTTAATTCTTAAAAGTTAGCTAAAACTGAACGATGTATTACACAGCCTTTTGACATTGGGTTGAACGGCATCGGGCTTGCTGCTTCAGAAATGAGAAGCCCTGATGTTTGCAGAGGGTCAGTTTACTTCGCTGACTTCGTTCTCAACAACGGAAAAGGAGATCCTTACGTGCTGAAGAACACGATTTGTGTTTACGAAGAAGACGCGGGAATTCTGTGGAGGAAGAAGGATCCGCTGACAGGAAGGATTATCACTGCGAGATCACAGCGTCTCGTCTTGACGTTCATTTCCTGCCAGGGAAATTACGACTATCAGTTCAAGTGGATGTTCCATCAAGACGCGTCGATTAAAGTGGAGGTGACGTTGACTGGAACTCTAACGCAGAATATGTTGGGAAATTAAGGGACGCCAGGAGGTCACGGGACGTTGATTCTTCCCGGAGTGAATGGGCAGTTCCATCAACACCATTTTTGTGTTCGAATTGACACGGAAATCGATGGGAATAAAAACACCGCGGCTGTTGTGGATGTTCTCCCTGATTCAGGTACACTGTGGATTATTCAACGTGGATCGTTTTAAGCACAATCTGATTTTAAAGTGCACAAATTATTTATGATGTGACAAGCAGAGCATTGTTGGAAGAAAAATCCGTATGGAAATGGTTTCCACGCAAAGCCGACTGTGTTGAAGACAGCGTCGTCTGCAATGACGAATGTTCGTGCGGAGACGGCGAGGACTTGGAATATAATGGGGGAACCTGGAAATGTCCATCCAGTAAATGGGAATCGACGAGCTTGGAAGTTGATTCCAGAACATCGCGCTGCTCATCCGTTTTTTACGAAACACAGTCCACTGCGGGCTAAAGGGGCATTCACAGAATTTGATTTTTGGGTGACGCCGTACAGAGAAGATCAATTCTACCCTGGAGGCTTCTACTTGAACAACAGCGGATTGCCCGAGTGGGTGGCTTCGAATCCGACTGCTTCTGTGGACAACACTGACATTGTAATCTGGCACGTCTTCGGAATTACTCACATTCCTCGAGCAGAAGACGCCCCTGTGATGCCCACAGAGTAAGAATATTAATTTGATTGTTAGATCGATTCGTTACGTGATAATTAATTATTCTTCACTTTGACGTTCTGTTGATCAGGACGACTGGATTTTGGTTGAAGCCGTCGAACTTTTTCCTGGAGAACCCGGCCATCGACGTCCTTCCGTTTGTCCACGAGTCTCTCGGTCGTCAGGACATTGAAACGATAAACTGTAGCTAAGTTGTCGTGTGTTGTAATTATTTTTATTTGGTGACAGCGAATTAGTTTTTTCTGCTGAGTTAGGACACACTTTTAAATGACAGTTGACTACTGCTGCACATCAGTTAGCCGTATTGTTCAGTTTTAACTTTAAGTACGTATGAAACAATTTAATTGGTGATTCTAAGATCCTGGGATTAATAAACTGTGAATGTTATTTATACCTGTAGATTTTCCGTAATTTTTAGTAATGCAAG
>JAQGAC010001422.1:0-13988 GCA_034696585.1 Isotomurus maculatus | reverse complement strand
TCGTCTTGAGTTCCCAGGAGAGTAATTCTTGGAATACCACAGTAGATATTGATCTCGTATTTGAAGTATTGTTGCATGGTGCTCATGAAAGTTAGGCCAGACACAATTCTCGTTCGTTCAGTTGTTGTTGTAAAATTGTTCTCTACGAAGTGGGAAAGGTTGGGATTCGTAGCTGCTCTCAATTCCGACATGATGTGGTTCATGGCCCGTGTCCATTCCCATTCGGAAAGGGATTGTCCACCTCCATAGGAACCTCCTAGAGAATCCATTCCGAACTTCAGAGTCTTCGTTCCCTCGTGGGACACAAAGCGACGTCTCAGCTCCTCAGCATTTGCGTTCACGTGACGGGAAAGCTGGACCATAATTGCTGTCCACACATCATCCGGACTTATCACAAGGTTGTGATGGTCTTTGTAAGCAGTGAGAACAGTGTGGACGAATCCTGGAGACGGTTGAATTCTGTATAAATTGAATCAGTATCTTTAAAACATCAATTTAGTAAGCCTTTTTTTAGTAATCGTACCCTTTATTAGTATGTTTTGATCCTAAGAGAAAAGAATGGTTTAGCGGGTTGAAAGCAGGAGAAAGTTGGACAACGTGAGTGAACTGTCCTCGTCTTGTCCAGTCAGTGACTTTAACCGTGCTGGCCGTTCTGTTTGAAGATATAAACGTCACTGCCTTGCTATCATATTCTGTGATGTGTCCCAAAGGTAGAGACTCCATCGGAAAACTTGGTGTGGTTTGTTCTTCATTCCTTCAGTAAAAAATTAATTTAATTTTTAACGCAGACATCTTAAGTCCTAAAGACACCATTTGTTTAATCTTCATGTTTTCTTACCTCTGTTCAGTTTCAGTCAGTTCAGATGATGCAACATAGACTGGCAAATTTTGTTTATGTCGTTGTGCTTCCGGTTGTAGTGACTCTTCCTGTCTTCCTTCTAATTGACGGTTTCCCACCGGTTGCCATTCTGACTGCTGACCTTGTCGCCTTAGGAGTTCGCTACGACATTTTTCTAATTTCTTGTATTCTTTCTGACATTTCTGTCTTCCAGAATTTCGGACGGAGTATTGGTCGTCTAATCTGTAGTCAGTCGAAGCTTGCCCCGAGATTACTGCAGCAGCTGATAGCAGCAAAAAAGCTGAATACAGCATGTTGAGCATATTTGAGTCTTACAAACTGCACCAATTTATTTCTAGGCACTCCAAATCTTCCGAGAGTGTGTTGCTTGTGATGTGGTAAAATAAGATTTAATGATCCATGTGTAGTTTGCGTCTAATTTTAAAGCAAGTTTTGATCGAAAAAACCCAATTCTCACAAGTCTAAGTGTTGACCCATGACTCAACACGACCGACAGCTCACTTGAGATTTTCTTGGAAAAATATTATTCTCCGTGTTGCTAAATTGAATCTATTTTCCAAGAAAATCAAAAGTTTATACGGATTCATTCATTCATTATTTCAGTTTATATCTGTTCAATTCACCATCAATATAAAAGACGCCTTTACTCGTGAATATATATAAAGTATAAACTTACTCTAATAGTAAAACATACGCTCAAATGACGTGGAGGATTGAATGTGGTCCCAAACGAGGTGCTGACATTACTGACCCCATGAATTCATTCGAGATAAATCAAATCCTTAAAATTAGTAATTCATAACTACCCCATAACAAATATAAGTCATTTTAATACTGTGCCGTTCCAGCATCTCCAAAATTCCAAGAAACAAAATTTCTTGCGGGTTAGCATGTCGTAATAAATTGATTTACATAGAATATTTCATGTAGGTCACACAGAATTTCCAGCGAATCGGAAAGAAACTCTGAGCACTTTTATTGACGCACTTTGGCTACACAGTTTTAATCTGTATTCTTTAGACACCAAGTATACTATAGACACAATTTTATACGATTTGAAGTTGCAAAAGATTGAATTCAAAAGTACCATATGGTTGCTTTGTTATTAGTACCAAGCACCTGATTCTAGTAGATCTACTTTCTATTCCAAACACTCTCTATAGGTATCTCATGCGAAGTTTCAATTAACACGTATGCAACACATTCATAACTTTTTATCTATCAATAAAGATTGAAAACGCATACATAGGCGAAGCCTAGTTGGGTTGCTATGCCTTGCTAACCTCACCTAAGAAAAATCATATGTAATACTATAGCACTATGATTTACTGCGAAAAACTACACGAGTTGAAAGATATGAATCTCATTTCGTAGTAATCAAGTCATGTCACGTATTCTCGGAAAATAAGGCCTACATTATTCTAAAATCCATATGGCCAGTTAAACTGGAGCTGACAAGACTGTTTTTCTACTAAAAACTAATCTTGTCTGCTAATACTTGGTAAGTGAAGCCAATCGACTTAAAATTGGAGTTTAGAAAGAAAATATGACTATCTAATAATATAACTGCTAGCCTGTGTATGGCTTTTACAAGAATAAGAATCAGTTAAGTTCAGACTATAGTCTTTTGCCGTAATTCCCAATTACCAGGAAAATGAAATCGTTTACTCGTGACCTCCAACCTTTCCATCCTCTCACTCACTTCATTCATCTCCCTTAAAAAGAGCGAGTTAAACTGCTGACAGATATCACAGGCATATTTGCACTAGCCAGTGAATCACTCTCAATCACTTTATTTATAATATCTCATTTTCCCCATCTCTCAAATCCGGAATGAATTCTTCTGGCGACATGTCTCCCTACGTGGAAACCGGTCGAACTTGGAGGTTCAAAATCGCCGGAGGGGTTTCAGTTCCTATTGAACGTGTTCCTTTCCAAGGTTACCTATTGAATACCGACACCAACGAAGTCTTGTGCGGAGCTACAATCATTTCATCGCTCGTAATTCTCACGGCAGCTCACTGCCTTGTCAATAGGAATGCCTCGTCCTTATCCTTCGTTGCTGGGGACAAAATTCAGTCTACTACAGAAGGAACAGAACAGAGAAGAAATATCTCCTCCCTTGTCATTCACGAGGGTTTCGACAAAATGTTAAGGTCACTTGAGCACGACATCGGATTGGCGTTTCTCTCATCAGCGCTCTCTATTACTGACTACGTCAAAACAGCTGGAGTTGCCAGTTCTCCCACGTCGTATGTTGGAACGGGAACTATTTCCGGATGGGGAAAGGCACACGATAACGGAATTTACCACGATCAGGTTCAAGCTGCAGCTGTTCCTTTGGTTAATCAGACTGAATGCAGTAGAATGTGGAATAACGAAGTACCAATTACGCAGGATTACATTTGTGCCTATAAAGCAGGAGTTGACGCGTGTCAAGGTAAATTACACTTTTTTCTTCTTTAGCTAATTAAATTTTTGACTAGCTGATTTTAAAATTAAATCCATAAATATTTTTAGGAGATTCTGGTGGAGCTCTTTCAGGCTATGTCAGAGGAGAACTCATAATTGCTGGAGTGATTGCCGCAGGAGCAGACTGTGGCTACGGTGCAGCTAAGCCTGGAATTTACATTAATGTCTCCCGATATGGATCTTGGATTCGTGCAAAGATGTAGGTCTTCAATTTAGCTTTTTATGTTGCCTTTACACTGTTAACAAAGTTCTTTTTTATTTTTCCTTAAGTGCGGCCAGGTGTTCGTCAGACCAATTCCATTGCCACCCTCTATCAGGAAAATGCATCCCAAAAAGATGGCTTTGTGATGGAGACAATGACTGTGGGAACCGTGAAGACGAGTCTAACTGCAACCTGCACAAAAAGCGTGGAACATGCAGTGGAGATAAAATGTGGTGCCCAAGTTCATCCAAATGCATCAGGAACGCTTATATTTGCGATGGGGATAACGACTGTGGAAATAATGATGACGAGATAAATTGCAGACTGTTTGGAAAGCCGAGTCAGTGTGAAAGGGGTCAATTTTGGTGCAAAAGCTCATCAAAATGTATAACAATCAACTACGTGTGTGATGGAGACAATGACTGTGGTGACAATGAAGATGAGAAGTTCTGCACATTTCACTGAAAATAAATTTTTCTTGTTTCTCAATGTTTTTAATTCCGGTTTATATCGAAGTTTAATTGTGTAGAAAACAGCTTTTAGCTGACTTTCTTTTGTCTCAGCTGAAGGTGTAACAGACAGTACTGTCTACACATGTAGTTTTGAATCAAGTTATACGCATTTCAGTGCAGTGGTGAAATAAAATATGTTAATACGAGATCAACAAATTATTTGAAACGCATGATGAGTCATGAAAAGGGTAGTGAAGTAACTATACTTTATTGAAATGCATACGCAGCGGAAGAATGGATAAGTTTGCATTCCTACATTGATCCTTGTAGCGAACAGACCGATAGAAAAAGCACAAGTCCACCTGCAGACAAGGTGGAAAAGTTTTCAATACAAATGCCTGAATGTTAAAGATAATCTTGCAAAATGGCAAGATAGTGGAAATGCTCATTACAATAATTGGCATCTTGCGGGTTGATAAGAGAAACAGAAATACTATCACGTGCGTCCTATGTTTTAGAAAATAGTTTGAGGTGCCACCGAGAACTGCTCTTGTGGGAATCTGGAATTGGAGGGTAGAATAATTGCGACTAAAACAATCCGTACGTAAAATCACCTGTAGTGAAATAATCAAAGATGCATTCAATAAAGTTATTAGATTTGCACGGAATGAAGTTGGCTAATAAATTGATGAATAAATTATGCAAATAGTAGTAGGCAGGCTATAACCGTCACTAACATCTTATTGTATAGATGCCCATCACGCACTATTAGCTGCCACTTGGATTGTATTTCTATTTCCAAAACTACTTTGGTTTACACTTCTCATTCTAATCCAATATAGGTTCGTCGTACAATATAGTTGAGTCAATTTTACCATTCTTTGTCCCATAGTTCAGGAAGGAACGGTATTGCAACTATTCATTCGATATTTGTCTTATTTAACCTTCAAGTGTAAAAATCAAAGACACACTTCGTCACACACACCACCCTTGAAAACGCCAAGAGGCATCTAATTGCTCTTATAATTGATAGGACAGGTGAAATCAAACTTCATGTTCAATACAAAGGCACCCATGTCATCGAAGTGAAGACAGTATTGCAGGGCTGTGAGAACAGAATGAACCATTCCTGAATGCAGCATGACACAAATGTAATTCTTTTGTCAGTGATGTAAATGGTATTGCCTATCATACACATTATCTTAAGGTCGTAGAAGAAGTCACATGAAAAACGTTATCACCCATACATTTTCAAAAGTAGATTAAACATTCATAGCAGTTTTAACAGGTGATTATTATTGAGACACGTAGACAGTAATTTATTTATATTCATTACCGTTCAAAATCATAGGATTGAGGAATCACATGTTTATTTTCGTACTTAAGACAAACAATAAGAGGAATTCCGACTTTAATAACAGCACATTTTGATCTTTTCGAGACAAACATTTTTTTTCATTAAATGTCACACTGTACTAGTTCTGGCAGTGTGCAACGTAATCCCTGAGGGTCAAAAAGAAGTGGAGGATCACAGGAAAATACAAAGATTTCTCGGTTAGAGCAGATGATGAATAGACTGCACTCCTGTGGGTGTGGATAGGTTCCGTCTTTCTTATCTGCACAACTTAATTCACAGTTCACGAGTGATGGAAGATTGCAATTCCCCTTTGTCTGGTCATACAGAAGAGGCGGGGGACACGTGTGAACACCTTGGAGAGTTCCATTTCTGCACGAGATGTATTTCGTGCAATCCGTGGGATGCGGATGCGTGCCTTAAATATTAAGTTACATAAAATTCGAATATACACAGCATAAAAATGTGAACTGCCATGTAGTATTTTGACAATATTTACCATCAACACGGTCCACACAAGACAAGAGCTCAGGGTCGATAGTAGTGGTCGTCGGAAGTTCCTCTGTAGTCGTTGTTTTCGAAGAAGTTGTTGGGGGAGTGGTTGTGGGTGTGGTTTCTCCACCCACACAACTTCTGGGGCATAGTAGAAGAAAAACCATACAGAGAGATAAGGGAAATCGTCAACTTTATGGTATTTCCAAGACTGGGCGTTCGGATCAAGCTGAAGGATCCCATCAGCTGCCAATCCAATTCTTGAGAAATCTCCACCGAAGAGGTAAACAGAGCTTAGATCGCTTGTTGCTGTCATTCCTTCTTGAAATCGTGGAAATGAGTCTACATATGCTTGTTTGTGTTCTAACGTTTCCAAGTCCAACTCCACGTACGAAGCGCTTAAGCCATCACCGAACATAAGGGCCTTATCCTTACACACCTTTTGTGTAAGAAATATCGAAACAATTACTAAACATAATAATTTGCAAATTAATTTGTCGTTTAGAATTTTAATTCTTGCCTTAACAGCTGTTGCATAACTTGATGAGAAATATTCTGGAGGAAACCGCCCTACAATTTCACTTTGCACACTTTCAGAATCAATGTCAAATCCCCAGATGTCCCTTCGCATTGAGGATCCAAAAAGTAAAATCCTTCCTGCAGAATCCTTGCTTGATGCAGAATCGTAGGAATTAACACTCAGGTTACCAATGGTAGTGATTGAATTGTTAACAATATCAAACTTATAGATTTCGTAAGGTGAATTTACACCATCAAAATACACAAGATTTCCGGCAGAATCTGCTTCCAGCGGCGAGGACCAACTTGTTTTCGTCAAACTACCAACTATTTCAATTGTGTCGTTGGAAATGTCGAAGCGCAGGATGGAGTTACTATTACTGTTACCATTCTGACCTCCCACAAGATATATGTAATCTGATTCTCCGTCATAGTACGGTGCCATCAAGCACAATGGTGAAGGAAGGGAACTCCTTAAGCGACGAGCAACCAAGTTGTCCCCAAACGTGGAAGAAAAAACTAGAAGAACTCCAAAAACTCTGAGGTTGAAATATCCTTTCATTTTTGAAATGGGAATAATTCAGCCTGCCTGCCGTAAAGAGGATAAAGTTATCCTGGGATTAAAACTGGTCTGCTCCTGTATGCAATGATGACTGGACTCGGATTTTCACCTTCAATCCAAAGATAAGATTGGACGAGTTTTAAATAACAGATTACATAACACCAACATTGTCTGTGACACGCTGTAGATTAGGAATATTTGATGACTTCATGCTTCTCTTTCACGAGATTAGTTAGCCCTTATCCTGAATTTTAATTAACTTTTAGGTTTTACAACTTTTATGTAACCAAAATTATTCCATGGGTGAATTAATAGTCAAAGCATAGAGGGCGAGCAAGTTTTGAAAATTAATATTTTATTACACAAGTAATGCACTGCGTCTTATGCAAACGTTTAAAAAGTTATCTATTTTCATTTATAATTGACATTTTAAAACAATATTACGTTATAGTCAATGATGGGTACTCAAGGTTCCAAAAGTTCTTACTTGGGAAGTTATCTCATATTCATAAATATCATAAAAGTTATACAATTATAATGTTGCAGTGTAAGGTTGACAATTTGTTGATGAATGTTATCTTGCTCGACTCTGACTGAAGCTTGCAATTGACGATCATACGTAAATGTGTGTTTTATCCGCTGCTGGGTGATCAGACACCAGGTAATCTCAATGGATTTTCAAATGTCCACAAAAGAATTAGCGCATAAGAAGATCTTCATGCAGTTCAGAAATTTTCACAAGTGCAACATGATATGTTACTTAATATTGCACGGTTCTGTAATGAATTGCCTACTGAACTAGTGTCTGCCAATTTTCCAGACGAAAGTGGCATGATAAGGTCAATACTCCGCAACCTTTTAGGTGCTTGTTTTACTAAAATATCATTAAAATCCACAGGAATTTTTGAAATATAATTTACTTCAACAACAACAGCAATTCATGTTGACTAACCATTCCTTTACAAATTATTCCTTACCTATCCATTCTGCAAATCCTTAGCTTTAAGACACCAGTAAATCCAAATCGTTCTTCAATTCACTACAAAAGAAATAGGGCATAATAAGGTACAGTCGGCGGGAAGTAGTAATAAATAAGAATAATAATTACCAATCAAACCGGAAGGAAGAATGTTGCAAGTAATCGGAAAAAACTCTTCTCAATCAGATACTAACGTCAGTAAAATCCATCAAAAGTATTAGTAGCAGTCAGAACTTGGACGCCTGCATGAGGCACAGTATTTGTTGCTAGTGTCTATGGACTCTAAATTTGTGTTACACGAAAAACTAAAAATGAGCTTAACTACAATTTATTACACCGGTGAATGGAAAATCTGGCTAATAATTGTATGTCGAAGTGAATCAGTAGTAGATCAATGGTCACTATGCATTAATTTCTCAATAACGGCTAAACCATCTTCCTACTAAAAAAGGTTCACAGAAAAATAAAACACGCGAAGTTCTCAAAAGGTGAAGCTGCTTCACTGTCAAATGTGGAACCGTAATATTTACACAATAATATAACACACATGATTGTAACACCAGGAAATCTAACTGCTTCACATACGCTACAATATTTTGCTTTACTTTATATACGCAACATAAGTAATTCTGTGTGTCAGGGAAATTAACCAATTTGGATGGTTTTTGTTGTTGCTTTTGCAAATGAAGGGGATAAAATGTTGGCTAAATATGTTTACCACATTTTTTATTGACAATGCGTATACGATTTTAGGTGTACTATATTCCACACCCTATGAATCAGCTCTTGCGTCCCCAATTGTGGAAGAAACAAATATTTTCTCATCTAATTGTCAAACCACCGACTAAGTGTGTGATGAGTACAAACAACTGTGGGAACAAAGAAGATGAGAAATCCTGGCTGTGAATGAACACCACTCAACACCAACCCTGCTACCAGATTCATACGCTATCCATTACTATACAATCTATAATTTGACTGTGCCCAACATAGCAAACTAACCTAAATCTTAGAACCTAATTCTAAGCATAAACATAGGAATGATATTATTAGGATTATGCCAGATTTAATTAAATATTTGCAATGGGTGAAGAGTCAATAATCTTTTGAAATCGTTCCAAAATTAGTGTCAAAAGCTTTTCTATATTTTCAAGCTAAGTAGCACTCATTGAAAGCAAATTTAATTTACTCATTAGGTGTTATGAATGATTAATAATATCTCGGGTCTCCCTGCAAGTCGTATTAATCTTTCGCCTTTTACTAAAGATTACCGTGCAGGGGGACATTAAGCCGGAGACCCCTAACAATTTTCTTGTACGTCTAATTTTCCTAAATTGCTCAAATAAATAATTAATAATTTTAAAAAATATTGGTTGCAAGAAGTACACAATTCAAAAGGTATTTTGCAGCTTTGACATCAAAAACTAACTGCAATGCTTAACTACTTTCATTCGAATCAACAAGTTCTTATGGTATTCTAATTAAAAGCCTGGGAATATTTTTTCGTTGTGGTAATTAAAAGATTTAAACACCCTTTAAAGAGGAAACATGAAAGCCTTTGGAATGGGAAATCCCGAAAAAGAATATTTCTGGGTTGTCACTGCTTTTGGGATAGTTAGGCTACGAGTGCAGTAGATAGCTTAAATTGATGAGATAGGTACTCGCGTCATCACATGCTGATAGAATCTGCATGTCACCTGAAGCTGCGTATGTAGCTAAGGTAAGCATGCAAAATATGACTTCCATAATTCAACATTCTCAAATTGTCACCCTACCTCCTCTGTCAATTTTAAACCTACGACATCAAGGGAGGCCTTAAACTGACCACAAGAAAGCTGGCTTCATTTCACCCAATTCTGATTTTTAAATTAGGGCTTGAATTTTATAATATAACTCAATGAGTGCAAAAAATCACGTTTTCTTGCACTCATTGGATTATATTCTAAAATCCAGAAATACACTTTTTCTGGATTTCCCCTGCCAACGGTTTTCATAGGTTTTCTCCTTAGTATTGCTTAGATTAAAATCTCACATCTTAATGTACGCACAATCAGTAGAATGTTTTACTTTTTAAGAAGCGTTTAAATTTTCTGATAAAAATTCACACTGTACTAATTCTGGTAGTGTGCATCGCAGTTCCTGCGGGTCAAATAGAAGTGGAGGGTCGCACCAGAAGACAAAAAGTTCTCGGTTTGAACAGATGATGAATAGTCTGCACTCCTGAGGATGTGGATAGGTTCCATCCTCTTTGTTTTCGCAAGTTAATTCGCAATTTACGAGTGACGGAAGATTACAGTTCCCTGTTGTCGGGTCATACAGAAGAGGTGAGGGACAAGGATGAACACCTTCTAAAGTTCCATTTCTGCATGCAATGTACTTTGAGCAATCCGTGGGATGCGGATGGGTGCCTTAAAGATAAGGGACAAAAATTTTTGTTGTGCAGCATCCAAAATGTAATTGGTAATTGCATATGGTAATTTTGGAAAAGTTACCATCAGTACGGTCGACACAAGAGAATAGTTCAGGGTCATAAGTAGTCGGCGGGAGTTGTTCTGTAGTTGTTATAGCAGGTGTAGTAGTTGTAGGTGTTAGTGGATCCAAATCAATATAATAGATGCCATCCAGAAACAGGTCACGGATGTCGGATAGTTGACCACCAAACATGTAAATCCTATTCAATTTCTCCACCCACACTACTTCTGGAGCATATTCAAAGTGGAAACCATCAAGGAAAGGGAAATCATCGACTTGAAAGTAAGTCCAAGACTGAGCGATGGGATCTAGTTGAATAATTCCGTCAGCTGCCAATCCTACCGCACCGTAATCTCCACCGAAAAGGTAGACGTAGTTTAGGTCACTTGTTTCTGTCATTCCTTCTTGAAATCGTGGAAATGAGTCTACGTTCGCCTGCTTGTGTTCCAACGTTTCCAAGTCCAATTCCACATATGAAGCACTTAAGCCATCGCCAAACATCAGCGCCTTGTCTGTTGCCACCTGGTTATGTAACAAATATAAAATCAATGTTTCAAATTTAATCATTCGAATTATTTGTCTTGCCTTAACAGCTGTTGCGTAACTTGAAGAAAAATACTCTGGAGGAAATCACCCTACAATTTCACTTTGCACACTTTCGGATTCGATGTCAAATCCCCAGATGTCCCGTCGCATTCTCGATCCAAAAAGTAAAACCTTTCCCTCAGAATTTTTGCTTGATGCAGAATTAGACGCCCCAACACTAAAGGTCCCTATGATACTGACTGAATTGTTAACAATATCAAACTTATAAATTTCGTAAGGGGAATTTTGTCCATCAAAGTAAACAAGATTTCCAGCAGAATCTGCTTCTAGCGGAGACAACCAACTGGTTTTCGGCAAACTTCCGATGAGTTCAATTGTGTCGGTGGAAATATCCAAGCGCAGGATGGAGTCACTCTTCCTGTTATCAGTCCGACCTCCCACAAGGTAAATGAAATCGGATTCTCCGTCGTAGTACGGTGCCATCAGGCACATTGGTGAAGGAAGGGAACTCCTTAAACGACGAGCTACCAAGTTGTCACCACACGCAGAAGAAACAGCAACGAGAAAAACTACTAAAGTTCTTAGGCTGAAATATCCGTTCATTTTTAAAACTCGAGTAATTAAACGTTCCTGCCGTGAACAGGATAAATCCCTTTTGGGTATATGAGTGGTCTACACGTCTACGCAATGAGTACTGGATTTGGATTTTCACCTCCAGTCCAAAGATAAGATTTGAAGAGTTTTAAATAACAAATTACATAACGCTATCAATGTCCTGCAGATTAGGAATAACTGACGAGTCCTTGGTTCACTTGCAAAAGATAAGTCAGCTCTTATCCCTAATTATAATCGATTCTGGTATGCTACATTCTACCAAGAGGTAATTGGTGGGGGCACCTAATGGGGAATCTCATAATATCTCATAACTTGAATAAGAAACCACGTCTTAGCATTTTTTTTGAAGATATGTTTCCAGTTGAAACAGAAAGCCTATAAGTAAAATTTTAAAACAATGAGAAGCTATTTGATGTTATGTGTAATATTGAGTACCTCGGTTTCTAAAAAGAAATGTTTCAGAACAAAGATGAAATTTCGGAAAGAAACAAATATGCAAATGGTCAATGTTATGGTATAAAGTTGATAATTTATTGATGAAAGTTCTCTGACTGGACTCAGGATGAACCCTGTTAGAGACAATGTGCAATATTTGCTTGTTTTATCCTGAGGTGGACCATATCGGCCCAGTAAATCCAAATTCTACATTAAATGTCCACAAAATAATAGGACATAGAAATATCTACATATGGAATGTCTCTATGAAGCATCTTTAGTGGATTAATAATTACAACCCAAAGCAGAAATAATCACGTTAAAAATTAGTCAGTAATCTTTAGAAATTCTCGTCCATCATAAATTAATGCCAATAGCACCAATTCAGAAAAGCAGTAGCAGTCAGGAGTTGGAAAGCAACATAAGCTACCGGATCGCTTTTCAGGATCTTGGTAGTATATGTAAATTTTGGGTAGGAAGGAGTTAATGATCAAAGTATTAATGTCATAAGAACTGCTTTATGCTTTTGTAGGACGGAATATGTGATGAACTAGGATGCGGTTTTATGCCTCGCCAATATTCACATCTTTTTAATGGGAAATCTCACGTGCCGCTAACTCGAACAGGCATTGATAAATCGCTACTTTCGTTAAGAAAAATATTTGTTCTTTTCTGTGTGATATTTAGCTTAGTCGGCGACTGGGGGAAAAATAACAATCAAGAAAACCATGTAAAGAGATCCTTCCTTAAGGTAACCTTCGTTTTTGTTTCACCTCTTATTTATTTAAACGTTACTAGTCTTATGATGGTGCAAGTGCTTAAAACAACATATTTTGTGAGCCTATATATGGAAATATTAAAGCCTAACTAGAGATCATCATTGCCTATACAAGTTGTTAAATCAACTGGTTGGTCATTAAAGCATCGAATTACCACGTTTCTCGAATAGAGATTCCTTGTAAAAAATTCCACGACAGTTGCCGACATGGTAGTTAAATACGGTCGACAAAGCAGTTTGTGTTATAATGATGTACGCGTCATTATAACAAACACACACACACGTGTTTTATTTTTTTGACTACACAGAAGTCGTTGGTGTAAACCATACCAGTACCCTGAGTTTAAAAGTGTATGTGAAATATAAGATAATGATTCATCATGAATGAATTCCTTAAATTAGATTTTACATTGGTTTGTACAACTTATACCAAAAACTGCAGTTGCCTTGGACTGACTAACACGCGGTCTCTATAAAAATGCGTAGGTCTAAAGAATACTAGGTTTTTAATCCCTTACATATTAGCACAGCTATTCTTGACCTAAAGAGATTCATTAGCAAAGCATATGTAAGCGAGCAACACTCTTTTTATAACCTTAGTATAATCTTTTAACCTCACGTGCGTCCAATAAATGTGAACACTATAATACTTATCATAGCTTTTACGCTTTTGCAGTCAAAAGGTCAAAAGATTAGGGAAAACAACTTACGCAATCGTGCGTTTGTAAGACGATTTTGTGTTACTACTTTTACGCATCAAGTTTTCTGGGACATGAAACCATTATTTGTGTTGATATATTAATCTTGATCATAGGAAACACCCCTCTTTTGTTTTACGACGCATACATTATCATAAACAACAAATTAATAACCATCAAGGAACGTTTATTGCCATTATTGTTATGCGACTGAATAAGAAATGTCAACAAACAAAACAACAGGCAATTTTTGTGTTTAGTGAAATGTACAGAATTTTTCATCTTCATTGTCACCACAATCATTGTCTCCATCACACAAGTAGTCCATTGTTATGCACTTGGATGAACTTTTGCACCAGAATTGACCCTTTTCACACTGGCTTGGTGTCCCAAATACCCTGCAGTTTACCTCGTCCTCATTATTTCCACAATCATTGTCCCCATCGAAAATCCACGTGTTTTTAATGCACTTGGATCATGTATGGAAATTCTTACCTTTGTCCCCCGAGTCAACCAGTGCCCGTCCCCCAAGCCGACCGCGGGCCTCACGGCC
>JAQGAC010001421.1:0-13989 GCA_034696585.1 Isotomurus maculatus | reverse complement strand
GATGGCCTTGTCCTCTGTTGCCACCCTTCCCGGGTTGCCCTCCCTTTCCTCGCCACAACTCCTTGCCACTTTCGTGACTTTGAATGACTTTACTTGTATCCGGTCTAATTGCAATTATTCGTATGTTCCCGTTTTCTCCCCCACGTCCGGCTGCACCTCCGTTGCCCCCATCCCCTCCAATTCCTCCGGGACACCCGTACGAAATACAATCATGTCCATAGCTATATGGTTCTGTTTTTGTCATCCGACAGTAGTCGTGATACTTTTGAAATGCATTTGTAATGTCAAATCTACTAATTGACCTTGACCTTTCAAGCTGAGGCATACGGGAGAATGGAAAGTAAGCACCTTTTTTTCCCTCCTCACCCTGGCCTCCATCCTCACCGGGTCCTCCATTGCCCCCATTTGCCTGAACAACCAACTTTTCCCCATTGATCAGGCGCTTGGATATGGTGATAAAGTTCCCTCCGGGCCGACCGTCCACCCCGGGTTTTCCATGAAACCCACTTTTTCCATTCTTGTTGCTCATTGGGTCGAACTTGGCACATTCACTTTCAACATAAGGAGGAATCTTCACGGGTCTGTACTCAAGATTTATTTGCATGTCGGTATTAATTGCTTTGGGAAAGCCCATTGCGTCGCGGCCACTTAGGTCAATTGTAATGAACCCAGACTTGTCATTTATTACAACTGAAGGCACTACGACTTCCACGACGGGGGATATAATTCCAAGTTCATGGAGAGTCTCTTTCGAAGGGACAATATTTGTGTCCACGAAAACAACTTTAGTCGCAAACACAATAAGCACACTTGGGACTGTTTCTCTGTTTGGACACCTGATGAAGGATCCATTCGGGTAAGTGAAGTCGCTGGTTTTGATGAATGTCCCGGTGACTCTCATCGTTGTTACTCCATCGGTGACGCTTGTTGAGCAGCTGCTGACTATTGGTTCTTCGAAAGCCTCAGCTACCATTTCCCAGAAAATATTGGCGTCGTTGGAGTTGATTTCTGGATTACCTTGCCTTACATCCTGTTCAAATGCTTCAATTATGGCGGGGGTCACAATGTTTCTTATTATGGGTGGCAGTGCAGACCTTAGCCTCTGAATTCTGTTCCGCATTGGAAGCTGAAATGGTTGTTTGTAGCTGTGGAATTCGTAGGAGGAAAGGACGGAGCGGATATTTGAGAAGAATTCCGTCACATTGACAACATTCTCGGCAGTTTTAAAAATTTGACTGCGAATAATGTTCTTTTTGTTTTCCGCGATAGAATGGACGGAAGAAAGTAGTTTTCCATTATTGAGTTCATTTGTGCTGCTGCTTGATGTTTGAAGGAAGGTTTCCACTCGCGAGACAAGTGATTCGTAGTGGGGGAGCAGAATGAGGGCAAGACTTTCCTGGGCATTTTTATTGTTGGTTGCGTTCAACGTGCTTAGATGTGTTTCCTCAAGAAGGCTGAGTTCCTCAAGGAAATTTGTTGGGGAGTAACCTCCACTGATCTCCAAGTTGGTGTCGGCCTGGAGAATGAAGCTGAGTGTTGAGAGCAACGTGAGTGACATTTTTGGAATGGAAAAACGCTTGTAATTCAGTAGGATAATAGCGGGCATGGGCGTTGTTATAGCGTCCTTTGGTGGAAATTGACCTTCCTTGTTACCACCGTCTTTCCCTGGGTCACCAGGAGGGGACCTTATGGTCTGGTTTTCATACGGTTTGATATGTCTAAAACGTTGTGCATAAATGTTGCCCACAAAACTTAATTTCAATTCAACTCCAATACCCCTTAATCCACCTTTGCCGGGTTGTCCCCCTTTGCCCCCAACCCCGTCCTCCCCCTCAATCCGAAGATTGCTGCTGACTCCACGATAATTAGCAGCAAGGGTGATGACATTTATAATTCCTGCTTTGCCCCCCTGACCCGGTGAGCCTCCATTACCCCCGGAACCTCCACGACCCCCGGGACACCCGGAGGAATGGCAAATTGCGTGGCAGTCATTTGATTCAAAACGTAGAACCCACAACTTGAACACTTCATTAAAATATCTGCTAAAATTGGCAAGCCTGCACGAATCGTGAAAATCTCTCCACTTGGTGTCAAGCATTTCAGTACACGTAGTTTCATGTGTTCCTTGCAAAAGAAAATCCTGTGGATCCTCCCAAATATCGAACCTAGCCCCCTTTTGCCCCTCATTCCCTTGCGCCCCGTCCTCCCCGTCCCCTCCTTTTCCTCCACTCACTGTGATAGTTAGTTTCTCTCCATTAACAATCTTCTCTGAGATGCTGATGTAGTTACCGCCAGGCATCCCATGGTTTCCTGGTCTCCCATTCAACCCGGATTTCCCTTCCTTCTTGTTCATCGGATCGAAATCTGCGCATTGGTATTCGATGTAAGATGGGATCCTTGAGCTTTCGTACTCAGAAATTGATTGGTTTTCAACATTCCTCATGTTTTGAAGAACGGGAGCTTCGCTGCCAGCCAGGTCAACAACAATCGACCTTTCTGTGCTGTTGCTTCCTGACTCCCCAGGAATTACAATTTCAAGAGTTGGACACACAATGGCAAGTTGATTCTGCCTGTCTTTTGATGGGGAAATGTTTCTATCCAGGAAGACAGTCCGTGTAGCAAACACTCTGAGGTCATTTGGGACTTCTTCTGTGCTTGGGCATTTAACGTAAGATCCATTAATGTAGGTGAAATCACTTGTTCTGATAAACGTTCCTGTAACTGTCATAGTAGTGATGCCATCACTGCTGGTCGAGCACTCACTGAAGCTTGGTTTCTCGTAAGCTTCAGCCTGCATTTCCCAGAAGAGTGCGACTTCATCCTTTCTGACTACTGGATATTCTTGGTTCCTAGCTTGGTTGAATATTGCAACAATTGACGGTGGGATAAAGCTGCTTTCGTTCGCAGAAAGTGAGTTCAAATTTTCGGTGATATCCTCAGGTGAAGTCAGCTTATTGAATTGCTTGTTGCTTTGGAAGTCGTAGGATGAGAACTTTTCGTATATGTTGGAAAGGAATGCAAACCACTCCTTCCTAAAGAAAAGTTTCGTTGTGAGCCAATTTCCCAACGGCACAGCCCATGAGGAGATGTCAGGTCCACTTTCTATTTCGTCGTTTCCACCAGTGGCGTACCTTGATTGGTCAAATTTAACTAGTACTTCTGTCGTTAATTCTTGGAACTCATTTTGCCACTGTGTATTGTTGTAGCCTCTTGAAGTGACTGCTGAATTTAATGCGTCTCCGAAACACATAGGGTCTTCACACCCCTCAAGAATATCTAGTGCGCGTGAGAATTCATTATAGTCGCCCTCAATCCTGTCTTTTTTTTGTAAGAAGCTCCTTAGGTTGAGTGTCGCCTGGGTGTGACCTTCGTTAATTATCCCCACTAGGGATCTCATCAGGGTTTTTGCCTTCGTGTCCGGAAGTGATGACGAGTGGCGCTCATTACTATCTCGACGAACTCTAGACAAAGCACCTGTAATTGATTGAAATATATTATATTATTAGGCATCAATAGGATTCCCTGTTTACGTATTACTAGGGTACTAGAAGTTTTACATTCCTTTTAGTTCATAGTTGATTTATTTTTGTGCTAGATTGATATGGCCAAGCCTTTAAAATCATTTTGAATTAGTATACATGGTAGAGTTAATAGTTTCTTAGCTTAAAAATAGTATTTCTATCCTCTCTAGTCTGAATAGGTGTCATACCATGCCAGTCTAGTTCTAATTCCTTTTTGGAGATAATTACGAATATTTTTATGGTATTAACGTTTTGTTGAGAGACATGGTGGGTGTACTCTTCGGTTGAGAGTTCTGAACCGTTAAATATTGATAAACCATCATAGATGTAGGCAGGACAATTGCTAATAATGTGAAAGATGCTCTCTTGTTCTTGGTTGGTACAAAGTTCACAGTGATTATTAGTGCTAAATTCTCTATTGAAGTGATAAACCATTCCTTTTAACGTGTGTGCCTTTCCTTCAACAATTATTTAAGGTATTTCTGATCTTAAATGCACCGCTAACTTAATTAAATTCCAACATTTAACTGATTTTACATCCGACTTTTCCGAGAGACAGTTCGCTAAATGTTTATACATAGGTATGGTTGTGCTTATTTTCATACGGTCGACGTCACTGTTTTGCAAACGATTTTCCACTATAGTAACAATATTATTAATGCTAAAATTACTTAACAAAAATGTTTCCTCTAGGTTTTCTACACTAACATCTGACTATTTAATAATAAGTTTATTTAATTCACTGTACCAGTTATATTTTACATTATTACTAACGTGCTTTGCTTTAGGTTCGTTGTAGCTCTGTTTGATTAGTGAATTATCTTTTCTACTCCTGACGTGGTAACACTATACCATTTGAGTCACCCCCACCCCCCTCTTCTAGACCACGAGGTTTATAGACAGCCCCTTAGGAGTAAAATTTGGCAACCAAAACCGTTGTTTCAGGAAGAAAATTTGAAATTTGTCCAACCTGTCAAATTTGAAAATTCCCCACGAGTGAACACAATAGAAAAGCACTGATTTAACTAGTGAATCAAACAGTTTAATTCTAACATTCCATTCATTTATCTTAGCTTTCTTAAATACAACTATCAATCGTGCTAACGCATTCTTTGCTTTCTTTATAAAGTACGTAGACAAATCTTCGTAATTTAGATTGCAGTAAAAAGGAACATCAAGATACACATAATGATCTGTGACATCATTTGGCAAGTCTTTCCATGTAAATTTAGGTAAGATGTGTGATTTTTGAAGTTTTTTACACATTACTATTTTAGTATTATCCAAATTAATAGTTAAAGCGTTATCGTAGAAGTATTTCACAAGTACAGAAATTTTTTCATAAAGATCATGTGCATTGTAAGCTAAAACAATCATATCGTCAGCATACAAAAGAATGTGAATTTCAGATTTGCCTATTTTAATAGCAGATATTTTAGTGAAATGTAATGTCTTCACAAGATCTTCAATGAAGAGCGAAAATAGTTTGGGACTAAGGGATTCTCCTTGCAATACACCATTACACAACTTAAAGAATACACTTTCACTACACGATGTTCGTACCTTTGCTTTTGCTTTCTCATAAATATTTTTAACATTTTCAATAAACTTGGAACTAACACCTAATTGAGACAATTTCATCCATAATTTAGTGTGATTCACGTTGTCGAAGGCTTTAGATTGGTCAATGAACATTGCGCATATTCTTTTATTTTTAGAAGTATTAGGTTGGAGTATGCGATTCAGAACAAGTACATGATCTTGACATCCGTAATTTTTCCTAAATGCAGCTTGAAACTCTGAAATTACGTTGTTCTTCGTACACCATTTATCTAACCTTTCTGATAGTAAGGAAGTAAATAGTTAAAGGTCAGTTTTTTACTAGGCTAATTGGTCTGTAGTTCTTGCAGTCTAGTTTATCACCCTTTTTGAAAATTGTTCTGACATTCATTTTGTGTAATCCCACAAACCATTACAATCCCTTTTATGTAAAACCAAACAGGGTGGAATTTCCCGAAATGGTACTCAAGTCAAAATTATGCAACTGAATTTATCGCCGAGATCTTCGGACTGGCATTAAATTGTTTAAACACGAGTTACAAACTGTTCCTAAATGTTTGTGCGTTAGTAATTATGGCTAATCATGACTACTAGCTCGAGCAATATTTATGTTACTTTGTGTTTAAAGCAGAAACCCTAGTATTTACTTCCAGTTTTCATGAGTGATATATTTCGCAGTGAAACTCACTAAATTTTTCGCGATGTGAAAAACGTTAGAGAAATGAAACACCACGTAAAAGTGTCAGCTTTCATCAACCTTTCAGTTCGTAGTATTCACTTCCGGCATGAGTAAACTTTCTTTAAGGGAAAGGTTTACATTGTTGAAGCACTTTTAATTTTTTGATTCGCAGAACCAAAAAGTGTATATTTTTGGTGTGGTCTACTTTTTATGACACTCAAATGAGCGATCTGTGTAGTCTTGGGATCGACAAGCTGTTCCCAATTTTTATTGCTGTTAAATACTCTTTCTACAGAAAATAAAATAATTACCACGCCGAAATCAAAGCGTACAAGAGTTCTTAACTCTCAAGAACCGCTCTACTAAAGATAGTGATATACTAATAACTAAAAGACTCGGCCGACAGACCGATATCTCTTGTAAACACGTGTCTGAAATTATTTACGTCAATGATAACTAATCGGTTAACAATATGGTGTGACAAAAAAAATAAACTCGCCGAATTTCAAGCTGCGTACAAAAAGGAAACGGGGTTCGAATATAACGTATTTACATTAAATGCTATCTTACAAAATCATCTCAAAACAGAGAAAATGTAATGTATGGTCTATTCATAGATTTAAGTAAAGCATGTGACTGTATAAACCACGACAAACTAAGAATTAAGCTTGGTTAGCTAGGATTTAGCACCAAGTTTAATAACGTAGTAAAAAATATGCATTCTAATGCCAAGGCGAAGGTGAAAACACTACTTGGTGAAAGTGAGTTCTTCAATATTGAAAAGGTGTGCTTCAAGGAGAATGTCTGCCAGCGAAACTATTTAAGGTATTCACAGTTGACATATCTGATGATCTTCATAATTCGAATGTGTTAAGTATTAAAATTGGAAACAAAAATGTCTACCTCCTAATGTATGCCGACGATATTGTTGTCCTTGCCTGTAATATTTTTAACCTAGTGTCCAAAATCGATATTATTAAGTAATACTTTGTATCAAATGAGGTGTTCCGACCAAAAACGATGTACAGTCGGTTGCTAAGTTTTCGAAAATTTACGTGACAACCAATTTTGAAAGAAAAAGGGGGTTAGCGCCACTAAACCAATAAAAATCTTTTGCAGTTTTCGACAACAGGGTAGGAATAGAGTAGTTGTAAACTCTCCATGGGTAAAAATATGCAGAATATTCCAATCTTGGTAAAATAACCCATGATACGTAACTTTTCACAACTTTTATAGATCTTGTAAATTAAATTATTCACGCAATCTGTGAAAATAGAGTTCCAATTTTTAGGCGGATTCGTCAAGAGAAAACGACTAGTCTGTTCGACTTCTGGGGGTTTTTATTGAACCCCTAAAACTTAATTGAATGAGTGAATTTTGTATGGAAAACATGCATGCATTTTTCTGCTTTCACTATCTCTGAAGTCAAGCTGGGTTAAAATTTGAGGTCAGACATTAAAATGTTTGTTATGACCTTGACTGTCTTCACATGCCAAAGTGATATATGAAAAATTTATGTATTTTTTAGCCCAGGTGATATTGGGCTCATAGGATTACGTAAGGGGTCGGGCCGTCTGGCCGTCCGTCTCTCTGTGTGTGTCGCGATTTACTAATACATCAAAAAAGCTACGGCCTCCAAACATTACAGCTATGCTAGTATGCTAGAAAAATCGATGGCATTTTGTCTTATGAAAACAAAATGCTACTGTGATATTTAACAGAGCCGTGGAAAATGCTTAAGTCCCAACATGCTGGTTTTTGCTAAATTCTGATAATCAATACAGCTCATGTGTTTCGTAACCTAATAAAAACTTCTTTTTTGCTGCTATTAAAGAAATAATTCCTTGTTAATGCAGACCGATCAAAGTGAATGTAGATGTAATACTGGCATTGGAAACGTGACTTAAGTTTGTTTGTATGAAGTCCCGTAAAGTTAGAAATAGGCATATTTCAGTGAGTCTGCATCTTATTAAGTAAAAAAATATTGATCCAATGAACCCATATATAGTTTATTGCGGCCTCCAAAAGTTGAGATAGCTACTTGCACTTAGAAACCCGTGAGGGGTCAGAAGCCAGTCAAACTCATAACGCACATGTTAATGTCAAAAATTTACCTAGCTTGACCTCAGAGATCAAACCGAAAACGGCAAAATGTATGCATTTTTTTCTCACAAAATTCTTTCTAAGTTTAAGAACCCCGAAAATTCCAACAGACCAGTCGTTTTTTTCTTGACTAATCCGCCTAAAATTTGGGACTCTCCCAGTGTTTTGGGCAAAAACCACATAATTTCACAGTTTACGTGAACAATTTAATAAACAAGATTCTGTCTACTACCTCGCTACTATACTACACTATCCCCCCCTGTTGTCGAAAAACTGCAAAAGATTCCGTTTAAAATGGAGGTGGATGCATTTTATTTGTTTAGTGGCGCTAACCCTCTAATAGATTTTTCCTCCAAAATTGGTTGTCAGGTCAATTTTCGATAACTTAGCAACCGACTGCACATCGTTTTTGGCCGGAACCCCTCAAATGATCTAAGTGTCAATTTGGATAAAACATTACAAAGTAGGCTTACCTTGTATAATAGCCTTGTAAGATCTATTCTTTCTTACTGCTCCTCAATATGGGGAATATATAATACTGATAAGTTAGAATCTTTTCAGAACAATTTAATTCGTAGGCTTTTCCGACTTCCTAAAAGTACGTCTAACTGGTTTATAAGACTAGAAACTTGTTGTTGCTCCATAACTGCCGACTTTTTAACAAACATACTCATGTTCTGGAAGAGGTTAATAAGCAAACCTAAAACAGTCTTGTGTTTCTTAGGTGAGGCAAAAGTCCAAAATCCTCCATTACAGCTAAATATGCATTCACCTAAAAGCCGAAAATGATCGAAAAATCCGTGCTCGAAAACTATCCGACCGATTTTGATATACTCTTTTGTAAATAGGAATTATGACAAAAATCTAGGTCCAACTAACTTTTTTGGCATATTGTTCTTCCTTGGTACCGAAAATCCCAATTCCAAATTTATTTTTGTTGTTGCTAAGGAGGTGATTAAGCTGGCTCTCTTTAGGATTCACAAAAAGTTTCTGCTACAATTTTTACTCGTTTCAAAAAAATTTCAATCAAATCGGTGAGAACTCAAGGTTTTTTCTAAATGCACCAACTCACACGTTTTCTAAAAATGCGTCGGACGGACGATATGCATCTGTATGCATAATTTACAATCCATATGATCGATTTTGATCTTCTCTTTTGCAAACGTTCAATATGGGCAATATCTCAGTAAATCTTATATAGATTCCGTAGCATTAAGCTTCCTCAGCAACGAAAAAACAGTTTCAAAATTGGTTTCTATTGTTGCTAAGGAGGTTATTTAGGCTTAAGTCTTAATTTACTTACTTAAAATTTAATTTGAAACTACAATGTGTGCTGTGCGACTACATAATTAGACCTCATGAAAATTCGTTGGTAGCACAAGGAGTTCCTTAGGAACAACAGTTCAATTTTAAGATTTGTTTTTGTTGTTGCTAAGGAGGCAATTATGATGACACGCTCTTGAATTCTCAAAAGTTGCTAATATTCCAAAATGTTACGAACCAAATTTCATCAAAATCGATTTAGAACTCAAGGTGTTTTCTTAATGCACCATTTCGCTTGCTCTCCAAAAGTGTAATAGAAAACAAATACCTGCCTGTAATTTTAACCCAAAAACAATCGAACCAATCGTGTTCATCTCTTTTGCAGTCGTCTAATAATCCAAATACCTCTTTAAATCGTACGTGGTTTTTGATTGGTGAGGCCAGAATCCAAAAGCCTCGTTGCTTCTGCACCATTTTACATTTTCTCCAAAAATGAGGCTGACAATTAACATGCATCTCTATTGATAAATCTAGAATTACACGACCAATTTTGACTATCTCTCCTGCTCTAGTCAAGTATGACAAATATCTTCCAAAACTTAACATATATTGCGGATTTCCAAGTTCCCCTATTAACAAAAAATCAAATTCAAAACAAATAATGTAATATGTACTTAATATTAATATCTATTCAAAGACTCAATATATTTACAAAAATATAGGTTCAAAATATAGCAGCGTCGATAAGAACTGTTCTCTTAATTTACCAGATGTCCTCTGTTCATTATAGCAGTTAATTTGGTGCATATTACAACTGCGAAGGATTTCCTTGGAACAAGTTTCCGAATGAGTCCAATCACAATTCTTAGTGCAGAAAGCGTTCATCCAGAATCTTCTACAACGCACCAGGTTACTTAAATGATAATAATATGTTATGAATATGAAATTATGAGCTGTTGGATCCAAGAAATAAATGAGAAGTCACACAGTAGTTCAATTGACACAGCAAGTGTCCCTAAGGAGTGGAGATTTAAGTCTCTGGAGGCATGGTGAGACACTTGCCTCGAGAGAAGAAACTATATAACCTAGTTTAATGTAGTATTTCGAGGCACAGGTCTCTCGAGAAGTAAGACTAATAGTAAGGCAACAAGAAACGAATACAAACAGACTAACCCCGAATGTTGGGGTTTCGAGGTCTTTTATAGACTCGGGTCTTTCCTCAACTCAAGAGGAGAAGTAACCTCAGCGAAGGTTACAACTACCTTTTAGACAATTAGCATGTCTAAAGAAGTGAGGTAGAACTTCTCCCCAACATTCATAAAAGCATGATATGCTTATGAACTTGTTCTATTCTACCAAAATGGAACTTAACGCAACAAGTGTAGTATAAGATATAGAAAGCATTTCGTATAAGATCAACAGGCTGGAAATAGAATCCAATCCGGGGAAAAAGCTCATCTAAGGTTAGATAGTTAACATGCACTCTTAAAAGGACGAAATAATATTGTGTTACTAATCTCATAATTCGAAATATATTTGTGCCGAACCTCTTGGCAGGCGAACTTTGCATAATATATTTTTATCTCCGAAAAGATACCCTTTAAGGAGCCAATAAACTATATAACCCAATATAACCCAATGAGTGCAAAAAATCACGTTTTTCCTGCACTCATTGGGTTCTATTGGAAAATATAAGGCCCAAATTAAAAATCAGATCTATAATAAATAAAGCTAACATTCTTGTGGTCAGTTTAAGACCTCCCTTGATGTCATAGGTTTAAAACTGACAGAGGAGAAGAGGTGACAAGTTGAAAAGCTAGAAATACGGATGTCATAATTTACATGCTTACCGTAACTACATACGCAGCTTGGGGTAACATGCAGATTTTATAACCTGATAGAAAAGCCAGTACCAATATCTTTAGCTTAAACTATCATATGCACTCATAGCTTAACTCTTCAAAAAGCAGTGGCAAAAATATCCAGAAATATACTTTTTCTGGATTTCCCCTGCCAACGGCTTTTGTATGCTAGCTCCTTAAGTTGTCACAAGACATATTTCGATGTTAGATGGTTGTCAATAACGAAAATATATTAAACTGACTAGGCACGACTGAATCCGAGGCTCAAAATTATTTAGCACGTGACTTTACTGTCATAACGACAAAGGTAGCAAAGTTGGAATTGGGATTTACTTGTCTAAGTATTTTAGTAGATCAGCTTGAGTTTTCAAAACATCTAAAACATATATTAATTAGTATTTATTTGCATAATTTCACGTTCTACCTGTAGGAGATAAAGTGCAAGTTAATGAATTGAAGGGTTAAAAAAACTTTCGACTTACATTTCGACACATTGAACGACTTCATTTTGCATGGACATAAATCTTTATTACCATATACGCCCAAGCATAGGTACCCGGTCTGTCATTTATACTAATCATTTTTACATTGAATTACATAATAAGGATTATTCAGAACAGAGTAAGGATTGTTGTTTCAGAGCTACATTTTGACGGTTAAAGCAAAATCTTTCGTGTTTTTTGGAATACATCTTAGTCAGTTTAATATTACGCAGATTGTGTCACCAAACCAATACACAATGTAATTTAGACAACTTCACTAATTTAATGTTCGGAAAAGGTTCATTAGTGATGTATTCGTCTTAACGGATCTGGGCCTTCAAAACAAATTATAGTGTTCAAATTATTGAAATTACTATGTTCAAAGGTCGCGTTACATTAAAAAATCAGATTATTTTTGAGACTGCCAAGAGGTTCGGCACAAATACATTTGGAATTATGATATTTGTAACAAAATATTATTTCGTCCTTTTAAGAGTGCATGTTAACTCCCTCACCTAAGATGCACTTTTTCTCCGGAATGGATCTTTGCTGCAGCACTCAGCTCAAAAGTCAAGTTGAAAATCAAAACATGAAATGTAATTGGTATCGAAGTTTCGTATTTCTACTTAAGCAATGGGATCCCGCTGATTTAACTGATTCTCATGTGTTAGAACTAAGTCCTTGAATTAAGTAAGTTTGTAAACCGACTAGTCATAAAATTAAAATTAAAATCCTCTCATAGAGATAACGTTCGAATGCAAGGTAGTTCATCTAACCCACTTTATAAAGAGATCCGTACCCATATCGCAGTAGACTATTATTTAAACCTTAAACTACCCTGGAAACACACGACACTTATCACTCAAATAAGAAGCAACTGTTTAACATACTTAACACTAGGCTTAAGGAACTCGAATACTTCTACCGTAAAACTAGCGACAGCATATGCGATTTCTGTACTGAAGGGAAAACAGAAAACTTTTTTCATGTAATCTTTCAATGCAATATGTAAAAACGTTATGGTCATTCTTATTAAAAGACTACGCAGCACACAAAACCCAAGTCAATCTAATGAAAAGAGAGCAAAATGTATTTGTGTACTTACGCTAGCAATAATCAAACTACGAAATAGCATCCAAATACACTCACACACCACGTAATCCTATACATAATATTATAAGCTCAGTATTCACTTGCCGCTTTCGCGTGAAAACGGGCAAGTGAAATGAAAAACCCAATATTCCGCTGCTCTTGCACTTTTTAGTACTCACTTTCGCTAGCGGAAAATTTTCTCTCCCTTTTTCACTTTCCATTTCACCCTTCCTTTTGGCTCGCTAGTGCAATGAATGGCTGACCCTTCTATTCACCGCGGAATCAGTGAAAAGCGGCTAAAAGCAGGGAAGATTCGAAAATATCCATTCGTTTAGTGTTGTTGTTTACATCTCGCAGTTGTAAACAAACAATTTTTTATTTTCATTGAATTTATTAGCAATTTCGACATCGTTTTAAATAGCACGAGTATTTGACAATAATAGAAAATCGGATAAAGCTTGTCAATTCCAAAACTACGCAGACAACTCATTTGAGTGTCATAAAAAGCAGACTACACTACATAATATACAGTTTTTGGTTCTGCTAATCTAAAAATCAAAAGTGCTTTAACAAAGTAGACCTACCCTCAAAGAAAGTTTACTCATGCCGGAAGTGAATACTACGAAGTGAACGGTAAAAGCTGGCACTTTCACGCAGTGTTTCATTTCTCCAGCTTTTTTCACATCGCGAAAAAATAAGTGATTTTCCCTCATGAAAGCTGGAAGTCAATACTAGGCTATATAGTGAAGAGAGAATTTGTTAATTTATAATCTATCAGCAATTCCAAACTTTTGCGATTGTAAAGGCCAGTGGCTGCATCAATCCCATGAACAAAAATCAATCTATTTATCAACAACTGCGAAATGTAAACAAAGGCACCAAAAGAATAGACATTTTCAAATCTTCCCTCCTTCTAGCCGCTTTTTCCTGATTCCGCGGTGAAAAGAATGGTATTTTTTTCATTGCACTAGCGAGTGAAAACGAAGGGTGAAATGGGAAGTGAAAAGGGGAGCGAAAATTTTAACTAACGAAAGCGAATACTACACAGTGAAATAGCAGTAAATTTAGGGTTTTTTATTTCCCTTGCCCGTTTTCACGCGAAAAAGGCAAGTGAATACTGAGGTGAATGGAGTAAACTGTACTTCAACAACAGAATTTAAAAACTGACATCAATTCACACATAAAATTGGAAGGTAAATCAATTTCACACGACAGCTTAATTGCTTTCCGTCCTGGTGTTGTCCATAAGTATGTAAGCTTAATAAAGGATCAAAACCAGTTTTGTAATAAATCTTTATAAAAAACCTTAGAAAGGAGTAATTACTTAGGTTCGATCTTTCCTTAGAATGTTCTTTTACGAAGGATTACAATTTTATGTTACCTACCTAAGTTTCTAAAATCCAGGTACGAATACATGCGAGGAATCG
>JAQGAC010001420.1:0-13998 GCA_034696585.1 Isotomurus maculatus | reverse complement strand
GTTGCCCGATTCAACGGCAGAGACGGTTACGCCGATAAAATGCAGGACGAACAGATGAAGGCCCAAGGATTGGACTACTATACCTTCAGGCAGCTTGATAAGTCCAAATATGTCCCATGTCCAAAATCCGAATTCACTCCCTATTAAATGACCTAGGCCGTAGAAACTTGCAACCCTCCAATACTGACGATGCAACTGGATTCCATTCATTTCCTTTTTCGAAACTTCAAAATTAAATCTGGTAATCCTCCTTCACCAGAATCTGTCCTTTAAATTCTAGATTACTTTGTAAATGGTTACGTTTTATGTTCTTCATATTTCAACTGTGATTGTTTTGATTAACATTAACCAATAAACGATTTCATTTGTGTACATTTCTGTGCTTAGAATGGTACTGATTTATTTCCTGCTCAGGATGAGAATATTTGTTATTAAAATTGTAAATGCGTAATCCCATTACTAGTGACATCCTTATTGTGGAAAAGCAAATCCACAAAAGTTAGAAAAATTCAACCTTCCATAAGATGATAAATTATTTAAAGTAGACAATTGCTAGAATCGTACGAAAAATTTACATAATCATAATTTTACAAGGAATACAAATATTTATACGAATGCATTGGAATTTCGAATGTAATTTTACCAGGAAAATTGGAGGATAGGACATTTAAATAAATCTTTTGAACTCCTAAATACATTTGCCACTTCTACTGGAAGACTTTTCCAATAGCCTTTTTAATATATTTTGCCTGACCGTCACTTTGTCTCTTTCACCACGCAAAGTGACTTTCACTCTCTCCCTCTCATTAAATCTATTAATTCTTTAATGAAATCAAGGTTTTTGGTGTAGCTCTAAAATGAGTGATAGGTGCGTTGTTAGAGGTACCATACCTATTCACTAATGGCATGCATCACCCTATTATGTGAATTGAAGTTGTTTCTTCACGAAGATAGTAATACTGTATTCCCAAGTAAGTTACATTGCTGTTGATTTAGTTTTATTGAATCTGGTGTATATGTGATTTTATTCGTGCAATATTTTCATTCCGTTCATGTCAATTCGTTTGGAATTCTTGAATATATAAACTAACTAATATTGATCTTAAGATATACAAACCATAAATTTTAATTTTTCACTCGAATCTTTTAATAATTTTATCATTTAATCGAACCACGCCATGCACTAGGCTAGCTATTGTATAACTGCGAACAATCATGTTTTTTAAAGGTAAAAGGTTCAATGTCCTTTGAATAGTTGAATATTTTAGCTCCTTTTAGCCAACTCTGCATTAGCTGGTCATTCTCATTTCAAAATTAGAGATGTGACAGTGATATTAGAAAATGTATAGATGAAACAAATCTAGATCTTAGTTACTACTACCATATAAATTTTAGTTTCAAATTTCTTTTTCTTTATAACCTTCGATCAAAAGTTAACATAACGTTAGGATAAGGAGTTCCAGCTATCTCGTACAAAATACTTATATCTTCGGCTTTCTGTTCGGTTTTGACTGAGAACTGCCTTAAAATCTGAGCAAGCAAACGAGAGATAATACACTCCGCATACTTTTGTCCTGCAATTATTTAAAGGTTTCAGTGCATTAATATAGACTTAAGAACCCCGAAACATTTTGCTTGTATGAGTTTATATTATTTTTTACCAATGCAGCTTCTGGGACCAGCAGAGAAAGGCAGATAAGTATACGGTTTAATTGAAGAGGAATTCGATTCATTGAATCGCTCAGGATCAAATTTTTTTGGATTTGGAAAAGTCTGAGGGTTCGTGTTCAGCTCATTTTGAATAATGAGGATGCCCGTTCCTTGTGGAATTTTTCGCCCGTCAGCTAGTGAACCAATTAAAGTATAAAACATTCAATTTTGTCAACTAATGAAAAATAATGGCAATTCAACGTTTTACTATTTACCCATTAAAATATCTTCTGAAGTTGTTCTTCCACTGAGAGGATTGGGTGAGTGCAATCGCATTGACTCCTTTATGCACGCTCGTAGATATTTCATCTTTGACATATCCGAATACACAAGTTCCTCGCTTTGTCTTGTCTCAAACAGGTGGTCTAATTCATTTTGAACTTTCTTCTGACACTCCGGGTTTAAGGCCAAGAAGAAAAGTGTCATTGTGACAGCAACTGCTGCAGTGTCAGTGCCCTGACGACATTTAAATTTGAAACGTTTCTTTCATTCATTCCTGATCAAAGGATATATACAAAAAATGTTACAAATTACAGCTCCAACAAGTGTTACTGCATGATCATATTTCCATTGAAAAGGTCTGTCCATATCACCATACAATTCGCATATGACTCGAGTGCTCTTTCGATCTACAAATCAAATTGTCAGCTCAAGGAATTTATTCTCTAGATGCAAACTAGTTTGTTCCTTGGATAATCTTCCGGGAATAGCAAGTTCACCAAACTTGCAACGAATCTTTAGGCACCTTACCTTGAGTTTTACTTTGCATGGTGTTACTCGGTTGTTGCTGACGAAAATAATCGACCTAAAATCCAAACATAATGCTCAGAAAAAAATCCCTTAGAATATTTTGATTTTGATTTGATTTTGCTATTACAACTGCTGTAGTATAAAGTCTTAGTGGGGCATGGAATTCTTGAAGTTTGCGCCTGTACCCAAATAAGTTCCAATATGTTTCATTCCTTGTCCACGGCTTCATCAGTCGTAATTTCGCAAGCCCCGTCCCTCTACGCAAGGGAAAATTAATCCAAACAATCCTCAAGAAAATAAACGGAATAAATTTACCTTTCTATTGATTCTTCAATGTCACATAACAACTTTTCTGTGATTAAATTTGGGTCCACGTTGAAAGCTAAAATAAAGCAACAGTAGTGCATTTATCTAAAAATCATTATATTTTATGTCCATGTCGACAAGTATTCAATAATTTATATTTGTGCGTCTTCTTAAAAGTCTACTCAAAGCAGATTCTCGAAGCCAAGATTATTTAGTTAACTCGTACAGAATTTGAAACTAAAAGACTCCACATGTGTTTATGGATACCGCAATCCACACAAAAACAGTTAAGAGACTGCCACATTCAATGACACTGTTTATACCCTCACAGACACCGCGGCTCATTTTCCGTCAATAATAATACGGGAGAATTTACAAAATCATTTTTCCCAAATATTTGCAAATTTTTATGTCTATCTGTTCTAACGGTGTTCTTGACATCAATGGTGATCTGTTCATTTGCAAATTCCCACAGACATCATACGTGGCTTTAAAAAATGGGGAAAAAATCTAGCCTGTTTGTCATATAGCTTCGTTATGCAGACGAATTAAATCTCACAACGTCCGTTTCAGGAATGCCCAGTAGCTACTAAAATTATATTCCATGACGCACGAATTAATTAAGTCCTGTAAAAAATTAGCAGATCAGAGCTATTTTAACTCTCAGGAATGAAATCTAAACGACAGGTAAGGTGAGTCTGAAGTGGCAAATCTTATTGTCTGATGTGTGTAATTTAATGTTGTATTGTAATTTTTTTAACATCGAACTCGTCCATAAGAATCTTTCAGAAAAGACTGAAGAGTAGTACTTACATTTCAGTATCACTTCAAGGAATAACTTCCGCATTAGGGGCAGAAAATCCACTGGGTTACCGACATTAACTTCTAACTCAGCTTGTAATTTTGACCAGTCATTTACACATTGCTTGAAGCTCACTTCCAGGTATTCATAACTGTAAACTTGATTGAACAACTTTCTATCCACCTGCCATTGTTTCGCTAACAAATTTTACAGAGTAACATTTAGGTATGAGAAAATGATACTTTATGAATTCATTTGATCTTACGGTTGCTAGTTAATAAGCCGTACTTCCCCAGTAGTATTTCAAAACCGTACTTGTAGGTAAAATGCTTTTCAAGGTGGTTTTGTGAACCAAGAAGTGTCTGGAACAATGAAGACAACATAAGTACATCCCGATTGGTTTCTATTTTCATGGTTTTGTAACTCATGGTCTTGTACCTGTAATAGTTCAGGATCTGAAGTTACCAAAGTGGGCTCGTCCATTAGCCACAATCTCCATGTTGACCCGTACCTTTTAAAGTTTTCGTGAAATATTTGTCCGAACCCTTAAGTATAGTTAGAAATGTTGATATGTATGGAACTTTGAAATGGTAAATTTAAAAGTTCATGTTTGGTTTAAAACAGGTTAAAGAGGATTGCAATTCAAACAAAGTATGCCAGTAGGAAGAATTTCTTTCAATGAAAGTGATTCACGAAGTACTAGATACATAAGAGGAGATCGAGAGATTATACAAATAAGGAAATTTAAATAATTTTCCAGCATCAGAGAAGAATTATTTTTCAAGGAAACAGAAAAAATAAGTGAAGTCTTTGAAAGTTCTTACTTGAAGGGTGGCCAACAAATTCTAGGGAATTTCCAATGATTGGGAATGATGGTGTGGGTCCTTGGAACTGTTGCAACCATTTCGTTTTTCTCTTCAGTTTCATATGGTTCCAAATAACCACCATCACGGTGATGAACAAAACAGCTACGATAACATACATTTTTATGCGTCTATAGGCAAAGAGATTCAGAATAAGACTAACAAAAATTATTTCATATACAAGAGTAATAAAGTGATTTCGACTCGACGGAAATTCACATGCTACGTGAGAACGAGCAAGCCTTGTGTTAAATTTCTCCATGTAGATTGTATCTGCCGAAATACGGTAGATATCAACTGTGTGTTAGCGGACGCATCTTGCGGTAACGGGAACTCCGTGGATGTTCAGGTACTCACACGACTTTTCACGCGTCCAATTGGAGGCTCAAGTAACCCATCATCAATACTGAAGGATAGGTACTGGGGTAACCTGAGATCCGGCGGTGGGATGCGCGAAAAGCCCTGTACTAGTATGTAAGCTTTTGCTCTCTGTAATCGATGGATGTCCCAAATTGTTAAGAATTCTAACAACGGTCATGGCGTCTGGCAACACACAGTTGATTTCTACCGTATTCGATACAATCTACACAGTTTCTCATTAAGGAATTTAATTAGTAATACCCAAGTTCCAATTCTACCTTCACGTGAATTAATATTTATATTACATAAAGCAAGTTTTACTTTATGACACAGAACTTTATGCGTACAAGTTGATATCAACTCTGGTTAAGTCTAAGCCGTGAGAAATAACAAACTAGATTTCCACTGACTCCACTGACTTTTGATTCAACTGATAGTTAATATTTTATGTTCATATAATATTACTGGAAAATCTAAAGCACTGAATGACTTTAAGTTTTATTTATTTCAACCTTGGCTGTCTTGTAATTATTATCTCCTGTCTTATTCTAGAACAATGTACAACTTACACCGAAACACACTTAATGTAGTGATGAAAGCCTGAGGCTCTGTGAAGTGGATGGAACTGCTCCCGTATTCCCATGGACATGTCTAGGATTCTAAAACATCAGTTGCTATTTTATGAATTCCAGACAGTCACCTTCGCTGGAGAGCAACTCCTTAGTAAAAGTCCTACACTGAGTCGTAGGTTACTATAAAGAAGGTAGATGTCTGGAAATAAGTCGCTTATGTTTTAGGTTTAGAATTGGTTTCAAATTAAATGTCCAACCTCTTCAAGTACAATCGATACGTGTCTCATTTCGTCTTATTTCAATTGCAATTAGCACAACTAATAATCTTAATAAAAACCTGATTAAGGTGACTCATTTAAAAGTCTTAACGACACAACTTAGACCTTAAAAACATTCGACCTAACAAAATCTATTGTAATGGCAAGCAGATGAATGCATATTTCTAGAAAATAAGTAAAAATGAAGTGCTTCTTATCACAATTTTATTCCAATAGGATAAATAACATTGCAGAGTTCAAAATCTGCTAATCTGATTAATAATAATATTCACAGTGTATTATAGGGTTGCTTCGTGTCAATTTGTCCTCTGCCAGTGACATTTTGCACATTGGTAGTTTACGTGAAATGTCTTCCACTTTGAATTTGAACATTTACGTGACATTTTAAATTTTCCAAAATTCAAAATTTCGTGCAATTTTTGCATACATTTTGTTCAAAGACACAAATTTTCTTTTATGTTTGCCCTTGATAGTAGGACGAATTGACAAGATATAATAATATAATAAATTGTCGAAGTAGTGAGTAATTTTGCAACTAAACATGTTTGCATGCCCAATTAAATCACCCTTGAATTTTGTAATTTGAATGTGGCAATGCAATTTCAAATATGTCACGGAAATGTCCTGTATTGTCAAGATTTTAAAAATCCGTTTAAGTGTGCAATGCAGGACATTAAAGTGGCATTTAAGACAAATTGGCATGTCACGACAGATTGAGGGAGGACACGGAAACTCAGCAACCCGGAGTGTAATAACAATGGGCAAAAAATTAAAAACAAACATGAGTATGAATGACCACTTGAGCTTGAGTAGACACTACTGTACGTGCATGTAGTAATTGTGTAAAAATTACGGCCGCAGAAACTACTGGAACGCTCTAAAGCTGACAACGCAACTGGATTCCATTCATTTCATTTTTCGCAACTTCAAAATCACATCTGGTATTCCTGCTTCACCAGAATTTGACCTTAAAGTGCTAGATTGTTTTGTAAATGATCATATTTTATGTGACTCATCTTTTCAACCGTGAACCTTTTGATTAACATTCATCAATAATTAATTTTGATAGCATGCTTTCACTGTGCTCAGAATGGTTGCGATTTATTTTCTGCACATGAAGAGCATATTGGAATTTACGGTTAAAAATCCTAATCCCATTAGTGCCATTTAGATTGGAAAAAAGCTAATGTGTTAATAATTGTTAACCTCCGACTTATGTAATAAATAATACTAAAATTATTATAAAAATGTATAACCAAACTCTGTATGCTACACGTTAACATATTGTGTACTGTCCCTGATTGAAAATCAGCATCGTTATATTTGTTGAATCAGACTGACAATAAAGCAGTAATAATAATAATAATAATGAGACAAAATGCAAGACGATTCGACCATTCATTAGATGATGAATTATTTAAATTAACAAGCGCTAGTACCTTGCCAGAAATTTTCACATTCCACATTTTGCAAGGAATTCAAATATTTATTATGCAATATGCACATGAAAATTTCAGGACAGGACTTTTAAATTTATTTTTAGAGTCTTAAATGTACCTGCCATTTTTACTGGAAGATTTTTCCAGTAGCCTTTTCAATATATTTCGCCTGACTGTCACTTTGTCTCTTCCACCACCCAAGGTGCCTTTCTCCCTCTCCCATCTCTATTGACTTCCCGCTCTCATCAAATGCTTCGAACATCTGAACTTTCACCCTATTCCTCCCTGCCCACGCTTTCATGCCTTTCCAGAATCGCTTCATATTTTCCACAGTGTTCACGGCGTTGTTGAATGTCGGTCCTTCAGACGCCCAACCGGTTTCCCCAATTTGGACTTCCAAACTAGGATTCACTTTCTTGAATCCTGTCTTCGCATTCATGTAAGCTTGACCAACTCCCTCCACTTCAGCTTCTGGATTGCTAGCTCCTTGCCCTGGATACAAATTGCACATGATGAAGTCCGAGGCTTTTGCAATTTGCATCAGGATTTTCTGATTAGGTCCTCCCAAAATTTCTCCGCATGTTTGGACTCTCGTTCCCACCTTCAATCCCTTCGAATTGGCTCGAGCTTTGTTGGCCTTAAGCATTTCCAAAACCTTAGGTCCGTTGCTGTTGTCAGTGACAAATTCATTTGTAAAAACCAACCCCCACACAGTTCCCCTAAAAATCCTGTTTGCATCGTCAGCTGCAGCGAAAGCATTTTCGATTTCTCGTTTCTGAACATTAGCATCGTCTCTTTGGTGGATCCCTTGGGCAACTGAAAGAGCGAGAGATCTCTTCTCCTTGTTTATCTGAGCTGCTGCTCGAGCTACAAGAGCGTTGCTGTCACATTTGTCCCAAGGTTTGCCATTATTGTACCCTGCAATTTGTTAAACAACGTTTTTACTCTAAGTAAGATTTTATTAGTCACTGAAGATTTTTGCTTTCTGCAACTTAAATTGTTCAAGTTCTTACCTGCAGCTCCCATGCTATAGGTTGAGACGGAGTTGTGATAGGTTAAAATTATTTTAAGCATCTGCTTGATTTCCTCGATGGTGTAAGTGTCATAATTGGGATTGCTTGGTTTAACGTAAGGTTGAAAAGCTACGCCGAAAAAGTTTTGACCTTCCACAGAATAAATCCACGTTGCCAACAGGTACACAATTGTACCGAAAAATACAGAGGCAATTTGAAACATATTGCCAAGAAAGGTTATTTTCAAAAATACGTCAGTTCAGCCGATCAAATTGTAAACTGTGAATATTGTCTCCTTGAGCGCGAGCTTTTATGAAGACAATCATTATGATTTCAATCGAAATGAAATGTTGGGTGGTGTCGGTTAAATTACTACTAATTTGTATTGTGGTTAAGTGAGTTCTAGAGAAGTTAGCAGAACAGAAGAATAAATTTAGGAGCAAAATGTGCCATAAAACCAGTCCGCTTACCAGTTATCTGTATGTGTCGGTGTCCTTCGTTTAATTTAATTACATGTATAGAGGTTATGATTTAATCATTAAATGTTTCAAACACAATAATTATCGGAATCTGCTTAGCCGTCAAGCTGCCGATTCCGAGTAGACATTCAATATTCATTGATTTATTGCAAAGCTGCTTATAATTTATATTAACCTTTTCTGAAAGGTAAACTTATTGCAAGAAGTGTTAGTAATATAGTTATGATACCAATTGATGCTTTAAAAAGTAAAGGCTATTTAGACGCATTCGTAAATTCTCATTTTAATTTCATCAGGTTTCAACCCGTGCGGGGTGATTAGGTCTTTACTAAAACGTGAATATGTTTGCAAAACATGCAGTAGATTTAACACGGAGAAACTAACAAAGTTGAAATTGTGAAGTTTTGTTAAGCTAGCGATTACTGTTAAAATGAGGTTGAAACTCTTTTGAAACCTCTGAAAACGTTAATCCCTCACAAAATTTGAGAAATTGTGTGATATTTGTTACTAAACGCTGTATTATCCTACGTTACGTGTCATCTAAATTACCTGGGCTTCGAGAATCTGCTTGGTGTAGGTTTTTTTGTTTTGGACTTTAAAATAAGGGAATGGAGTTTGTAAATAGTAAACATGTATCCTAGTTCTCGATTTAAACTAGTGTAGGAATAATAATTCAATTGAATCATGATAGGCTAGTACTTCTGCTAACCTCCATTAATCTTTCTGATTTCTGACTACTGCAATAAACTCACATGTTTTTACTTTTTAAATCATTTAATCCTGTCTCGAATTTTCCCCATCGTCCGTGCTGTTTCTTAGTGTGTTAAATAATTAACGACTGTGTTCTTCCGTGGTTTTTTCATGGTTGGTAATTTCGATGGCACTTCAGCATGTGACTTTGCAAGAGACCTCTAAGTTGCCATTGCATCTTAAATCTCATCGTGACGAACCAACCTTGACATTACAAAGGTACCCTTTTCTTCGTAGAAAGTGGAATATATTTTTACAAGGTGATCGAGAATCATGCCCAGGTATTGACGGTTTTAATTTTTATTTAAGCCCTTGTTAACAAAACTGCGATTTGTGAAGTTTTTTACACGTTTGAGTGTAAAACCTTTCACGACAACTAAATTATGTTTGGATATGTCAATAGTCCGCCAATAAATCCCTGAAAAGCTGTGAAATCTTGTACTAATTTATTTAATTGAAACTTCTGCTCGTTGAGTGAAAACTAGCTCCACATTTGGGAAAGGTGTTCCAGCTATCTCGTACAGAATGCTTATATCTTCGGCTTTCTGCTCAGTTTTGACTGAGAACTGCCTTAAAATCTGAGCAAGCAACCGAGAGACAATACACTCGGCATATTTTTGTCCTGAAAATATTTAAAGCTTTCAGTATACTAATATTAAATAACGCATTTTCAAACTATTAGCTAATATGAGTTATAAATATTCTTTACCGATGCAGCTTCTGGGACCAGCAGAGAAAGGCATAAAAGTGTACGGTTTGATTGAAGAGGAATTAGAGTAATTAAATCTCTCAGGGTCAAACTTTTTTGGGTTAGGAAATGTCTGTGGGTTCATGTTCAGCTCAGGATGAATAATAAGCACTCCCGTACCTTTGGGAATTTTCCGCCCGTCAGCTAGTGATTATTCCAATGAAAAAACATTCAACGCGGACACTAGAGACAAATAACAGCAATCTAGTGGATAAGTATTTACCCATTGTTATATCTTCCGATGTAGTTCTTCCATTGATAGGACCGGGTGCGTGCAATCGCATTGACTCCTTAATGCACGCTCGCAGATATTTCATCTTTGACATATCCGAATAAACAAGTTCCCCACTTTGTCTTTCATCAAACACCTGGTCTAATTCATTGTGAACTTTCTTCTGACACTCCGGGTTTAAGGACAAGAAGAAAAGTGTCATTGTAACGGCAATCGCTGAAGTGTCAGTTCCCTGTTATTAACATTGCAAAGTTTCTTTCTTTAACTCCTGGTAATAAATGAAATGTAGTCTATTAAAATGGTTGAATTACAGCTCCAACAAGAGTTACTCCATGGTCATATTTCCATTGGAAAGGTCTGGTCATATCACCAAACAAGTCGCATATGACTCGAGTTGTCTTTCGATCTGGAAATCAAATTGTCAATGCATAAAATTTATGCTTTAGATGGAAACAAGTTTGTTCCTAGGATAATCTCTCTTGGAATAGGACTTGTAACAAACTTGAAACAAATTCTTACCTTGAATTTTACTATTTGTAGTGTTACTCGGGTGCTGCTGACGAAAGTAATCGACCTAAAATCCAAATTTAGTGTTTATTAATCATAAAGCTAGCATATCATCATGATTTGATTTTTCTATTACAACTGCTGCAATGTAAACCCGTATCGGGTCATGGAATTTCTGAAGTTGGTGGTTGTACCCAAACAAATTCCAGTAAGTTTCATTCCTTGTCCACGGCTTCATTATTCGCAATTTTGATAGCTTCTTCCCTCTACATACAGGAAAACTAACATATAGGACTTTTATGAAAAAAAAAAATTAATAAATTACCTTTCCATTGATTCTCCTATGTCAGATATCCACTCGTCTGTGATTAAGTTCGGGCCCACATTCCAAGCTAAAATGAAGCATCAATTATTCATGGATCCACCGATCATATTTTATTACATTTATAATTACTACTTCATTGCTAGATTAGTATCACCAGGGATTTAATGCTTGTATTTATCGTTCGACGAGGAATTTATGGGACATTTATCTAACGAACTTAAATATGGCATGTCTAAAAAAATTACGCCAAACGGGTTGTGGAAGCCGAGATAATTTAGTTCTAAAGTTAGTTCTACTTAGGTAGTATTTTGCCTAGAAAATGTTCAGTCGTATTTAGAACTTGGAACTATAGTTCATTTTTTAATGGTTGAGTGTGAATTTTCTGACAGGTTTCTTGGAGCAGGAAAACTGAATCTCTTATGCTAATTAATTGTATTTAGCAAAGTTGCTTTAGCAACAATGGTAATGCTCCAGATAACGTGGAGGAGAAATGAACGGCAGTTTACACTCAACCATAAAAAAATGAACTATAACAGTCTAGGTCTACACATAATTTGTGTAAAATACCGTAAAATGACTGTGACATTCACCGGAACTAGTTACCCTCACAAGAACCGCGGTAGATATTCCGTCAACCATATTAAGGGAGTATGTATAAGATTGATTTTCTGGAAATTCCGCGTTTGTTGATATCAATAGCGATCTGTTGATAGTGATTTCCCATGGACGTCATATGTGGCTATAAAGGCTTAGCTGGAATAAAAATCTAGCCCATATCAAAAATTGCAACGTGCTGCCCACCACTTACAACCGGCACTATCCTTTTTATTAATGCTCCAGCAACCTAACCAAAATTGAATCTTATGCAGCAGAAAAATTAATCCATTAATTTCCTTAATGATTAGCAGAGCTAAGTAAACCCACACTGCTAGGAAATAAATCAAAGCGACTAATACGATAAGCCCAAAGTTGCAGCTTATTGTCTGATGAATGTTAATGACTGTTGCATTGTATATATTATAACATCTAACTCGTCCGACGACTCGTACTCGTATGTATGGAATTTTCCGGAAAATAGTAGTACCTACTTACATTTCAATATCACTTCAAGGAAAAAGTTCCGCATTAGGGGTAGAACATCAACGGGGTTGCCAACATTAACTTCTAGTTCTGCTTGCAATTTTGACCAGTCATTTACGCATTGTTTGAAGCTAAGTTCCAGGTATTCATAATTGTAAACTTGATTGAACAACTTTCTGTCCACCTGCCATTGTTTTGCTAAAAAAAATTACAGATTTATATTTCATTATGTCAGAATTGCTTTTTATGTTTTCATAGGTTCTTACGGCTGCTAGTTATTAAGCCATACTTCCCCAGTAGTATTTCAAAACCATGCTTGTAAGTAGCATGCTTTTCCAGGTGGTTTTGTGAACCAAGAAGTGTCTGGGACAACAAAAACAGTATAAAATACATTGCAACTACCTTCTATTTTCATGATTTTGAACCCATGCTACAATACCTTTAACAGATCAGGATCTGAAGTTACCAAAGTAGGCTCGTTCATTAGCCACACTTTCCACGTTGACCCGTACCTTTTAAAGTTTTCGTGAAATATTTGTCCGAACCCTAAAATATAGTTAGAAATGTTGATGTTTGTAGAATTTCGACGAGATCATTTTTAAACTCCACGTTTGGTTCAAGAGGATTGGAACTAAAACAAAATGCTGCGGTAGCGGTAGGGAGAATCCCTGTTAATGATAGTGTTTCACCATTAAGAATACTATTATCCAACAGACGGGAGATTATAAAAACTAGAAAGGGATTTTTAAAACATTACCATTGTGGAGAAAAAACTTTTCAAATAAACAGGAAAAATAAGTAACTTATTAGAAGTTCTTACTTGAAGGGTGGCCAACAAATTCCAGAGAATTTCCAATGATTGGGAAGGTCAGTGTAGGCCCTTGGAACTGCTGCGTCCACCTACTTCGTCTCATCAGTTTCAAATGGTTCCAAATTAATACCGTCACGGTAATTAACAAAAAAGCTACGACAACATACATTTTTGCACTTCTACAGGCACAGAGATTCAGAATAAAACTAACAGAAACTACTTTATTCATTTGAGCAATAAAGTGATAATGACTATACGGAAATTAACAAGCTGCATGTGAAAGGGCAAACCTTGTATTGAACTTCTTTAATGCTATAAACAGAATCTCCGACGTAAAGTTACCTTAAGATAAGAATTTATAAATATCTGAACTGGAAAGTCTATTCCAGCTTAACCAGGCAAGGTATCCAACGTAGCTTTAAAATGGCAAGAAAAAAATATTTACGAGCGCAAATAGATTTTATCATTAAGCTATTAAATCAGTTATGCACAAGATCCTAAGCGACCTCCACGTTAATTATTATTTTTATTTCATGCAGCAACTTTTTCTTCATAACATTTAATTTAAATCTATAAGGTGATCAAAACTCTGGGAAAATCAGAACCGTGAGAATTTGCAAACCAAATATCCCACTGACTCTTTATTCAACATAAGATGCGACTTAACAAAGTGAGTCTTAAAATCAATCAATAGTGACTGGTGATTTCTCAATTTTACAGAACAAGTAAAAATGAAGTGCTTTCATCAGAGTTTTATTAAATATGTATGTATAACATTGCAGTATTACAAATTTGACACGAACGAAACGAAAAAATGAACGAAATACGATCAGAATTAGTGTAAAATGAAAGATTAATAATATTCACAGTAAAAAGGGCTTACTTAAGCCAAGATGGTTTATCTTCGTTATATTCCTTGAGTTTCAACAGACAGTACTGCACATGTTTTTACACTTAACGGTGTGAACTTTTT
>JAQGAC010001419.1:0-14001 GCA_034696585.1 Isotomurus maculatus | reverse complement strand
AATTAGGGTTAAAATCTCGGGTAACCCAAAGGGTTAAAGTTACCCGAGTTTTTAACTCGAGCTCGTAATCCGCCCCCTGGTTTGATTGAGTGTAGCAAGGATATCAATCATAACTAATCAACGACTGTAGTATTAGTAGATACGAAGTTATGTAAGGATATTGAGTTGTTTCGTAACGAAGATCTTATCTCACTTGGTGATATGAATATGATGCAGACCAATTTTCTGCGTCGATTATGATGCTGCACAAATAATTGTAACCCTAAACCAATATAGAAGCCGAAACCACTGCTTCTTTAGCATTGGGAGACAAATTAAAAGCACGTCGTTTGGACACGACGCTTCCTTTGTCAACCGTAGGAATGGCAGTGTATTACAAGTCTGATTTCATTTATCTTGTGAGTTGTGATGATTGTTCTAATTTCCTTGAGTCGCTTTTGCGCTCCCCATTCCAAATGCATCATACGCTACGACAACTGGAAGCCTATAAGATTAAGCTGTACGCATATTTATGCTGAGCATGAAAATAAAAGAATCATCTCATAAGATTGCCAAGTAGGTTTGCAAAACGCAGTTTTAATCGAAATTGAGGCTGTATGAGGAGAAGTGTTTCTCAGACTTTAAAATAATTTGTGCACGTGGGTTTCCTGCACATTCCACATAGACACATTCATAACAACTCAAATTACAATATAAGGAAATTTCAGTTCCATTGTGTTAATTAAGTGACATCATTGCAATAATGTAATCTTTCATCAAACTACGATCACTTTTTCACGTCATTCCTACTGAACCACAAGTAGAATGTATCCATACACTTATCTCATTTTATATAAATCTGCATGGCAGTCACGAGATGAAGTAGCAGGAATAAAGTTAGTAAAACCAAAGCTCATTAATGTAGTAATCATTTCGAAGTGTGAGGTCTGTAGGCGAATTGTAGACCAAAGAAAATTTCAGTATACAATGGAAACTGAAAGTGCACAGGTATGCAGGTTACTAATTTCAGATATTTTTCTTTATGTGCCAAAGTAAACTTTTTCAATTGAATTGCCGTGGGTGCGTTTGCAAGTCGCATTTTAATTTTGCGCAAGAACTGAAATCGCGAACAACAGTCTCTAGTAAGTTATTGTTACGAGTCCAACATTTCCTATTCTTATGAAATCGGGTTAAATCAATATGTCAGTTACTTATAAATGATCGATTTTGGCCTTTCAAATTGAATATTTAATTCACAAGTAATGTTAGTGCTCATGCATATAACCGAAAGCCAGCAGACAACACACCACAGCCAAAGAAAAATGCATGTGAATTAATGTATACATTGCAATAACAGTTATTTTAAAAGCAGCCATATAGGTAGTTAATGAAAGGCACAAAATTTCTCATCTTCATTGTCGCCGCAGTCATTGTCCCCATCACACACGTAATTGATTGTTATACATTTGGATGAGCCTTTGCACCAGAATTGATGTGGACTGCACTGGGTTTGCTTTCCGAAACGTTTGCAATTAACTTCGTCATCATTATTCCCACAATCATTGGCACCATCGCAAATCCAAATGTTGCTGATACATTTTGATGAACTCTGGCACCACATTTGATCTCGGGAACATTGACTCCGTTTTTTGTGTAGATTGCAGTTAGCCTCGTCTTCTCTGTTGCCGCAGTCATTATCTCCATCACAAACGTAACTCTTTGGGATGCATTTGTCTGAATGTGGGCTGCAAAGGACTTGGCCAGAAGGAGAACATCTGGCAGCTCTTAAGCAAGAATAAAAAATCCCTTTGTTCAACACCTACAACTTAATAAACTTAATGTGTTTTGACAGTCACCTTGCTGCTTGTATCTTTGCACGAATCCATTACCCATTTTTCGACACATTAATGGAAATGTATGGTTATAAACCGTTGGCGTCGTCGTCGTTGGGACAGCTTTGTCCACCGGCCATCACGCCAATAACCATCAGTTCTCCATTGACAACTCCTAAGAGACCTCCACCCGCATCTCCAGAGAAATCTGCACAGTTTAAATGCACAATTTTTAACAAACATAGACTAAGGAACAAAACGTGACAAAATATACCTGAGCACGGTTCAACTCCTTTTCGTACGTGCAAATATAGTCTTCGGTAATGTTCACATACTCATTCCAATTTGATATGCATTGAGTCCTACTGACCAACGAAACAGTTGCAGCTTGAACTTCATCACCGAAAATACCGGTGTCGTATGACTTTCCCCAGCCAGAAATAGTTCCGGTGCCATAATACGATGTGGGATTATTGGCTACTCCAGCTATCTTTACGTCGTCGTTTATACTGAGGGGTGATGAGAGAACAGCAACTGCGATGTCATGTTCAAATGAAGGCATCTCTCTGTCAAATCACTCGTGCAAGTGAATTGAGGCGAGGCTTCTCTTCTGCTCCCTCCAGTCAATAGTCGACCGACGTTTGTCTCCTGCGACAAAATTCAATGACGTGGCATTTTTATCCACGAGACAATGAGCTGTAGTGAGAATAACGAATGATGAAATAATCGTAGCTGCGCACATGACTTCATTGTTATCAGCTCGGGAGATGTAGCCTTGGTAGCTAATAGGTTCTATAGAAAACGGAACTCCACGGCCGATTTCTGACGTGAACGTTAGTTTAGGAGCCTGTGGAGCAGACATGAGTGGTATCAAATTGCCCATCGCCTTTCGTTGGAAGGGAGAGAAATGGGATTTTATGGCTTTACTGTGTTTTACTAGAAATAGAAGATACTTCTGATATCTCAATTCAAGTGTTTCTTCAGTTTTATTGAAAATTGAATGAATGAGTGACTCATCTAAAGCAAGGAGTAAGCCAATGAAAGGTTTCGTTTTCAGTGGGGATTTGCTTGACGGATTATATCCTCAGAAGACTAGGTTGGATTCCTTTTTCGTGGAATTGCGAGGTTTCGTTTCAGCTCTTATTCCTGGAAATTCAAGTTGTGCTAGCTGTAACTGGCTAATAATACGCAGACTTCGACACACGAGATTGAGGCCTTCCCTGCCGTTTGATTGGTATTGGAGGAATTCGGCGTAAAACTTCGTCCACTAATTTTTCACATTATGTAAGGTGAATAGGTTAAGCAAAGATTAATTCGAGTATCTTATGTGTCATCAATTCTCGTCTCGCAAAAAGTTGTGTATCTAGCTTAGAATGATTAAAGACGACGTCAATAATTTTTCAATAAACCACTATGTGCCGGATCGCTTAAAAAAGTCCTATAATAATATAATTCCCTGAGCACGTTTTTCCGAATGTTTTACATAAATGTGCGTTAGGGTGCCTTTAGAGGTCACGATTTGAATTTTTTAAGGTCAGGAGGTGTGGTCGCGGAGTTAGGGTACCGGTTGACCCTCTTCTTTCTAACTCGGTATAAATGATCCTTTTGGTACGTACATTAAATGCTGAAAATTGCAACAGTCTAGTCTAACTCTACCGCTTGTTTGTGTTTTTGTGGCTGTTTTAGTCTATTTATTTGTTTAGACGCATGTTCCCAGGGTCCAAAGGCATACTTTGGGAATAAAATGGGGTAAATTCTTGATTGGTATCGATTGGTAGAAGGCTCAGGTACAAGATAAGATATGTGGCGACTGTGGGAAATCTTGGGAAGTAACTTTGGGGCATTATTCGACTAATTACAGAAGTGACGACTTATTACCCCTCCAAAATTCTGGAAGTCAGCATTGATAGAGGGAATTCACTCAATTAAAAAGATGTCACGATGAACTCCAAGCAAGGCAAGAAAGACCACCGGCAGAACGACAACGAAAGCGATACGGTCGGCTTGAAGCAACACGGTAAGAGTTGCCGCAACAAGAAGCACAATGGCATCTAACAAATGAGCCAGCGTATGTAACATCCTCAGAACATACTGAAACTGAACAGAGGTAAGGTGGCTTTAAGCTTTACAAGTTGTATCCTTAAGGCTTTGTGGTTAAGATATTCATCCTCAAAACAAAATTAATTGTTGATTTCAGGAATGAAGAAGAATCTGCTTCTCGCATATCTCTGGAGTCTCTACCTGTTGGGCACGTAACACAATAACTACATTATACATTATTCTGGAGTTATTATACAATTCAGTGACGTTTGTATCTTCTAACAAAACAGCAATCACTGTTAACGCCACCGACTGGACAGGAAAAGGACACTTCACCCATGTAGTTCAGCTTTCTCCTGATTTCAAACCGGTAACCAATTCTCTTCACTTAGGATCACGACATCATGATGGAAGGTACAAGGACTGAGCCAATCTTTATTAAATTGACGTTTTTAAATTCTTACTTAACTTAAACAGCATTCAGCCATCTCAAGGATTCGTCAACACTGTTATCACTGCTTACAAAGATCATCACAACCTGGGCATAACTCCAGACGACATCTGGACAGCAATCATTGTCCAGCTTTCCCGGCACGTAAGCCCAAATGCTGAACAGCTGAGACATCGCTTTGTATCTCACGAGGGAACGAAGACTTTAAAGTTCCTTCCTTCTATAATTGTATTAAAAAGGCATTGTGAAATTTGGAATTAATATTTGTTGTAGTTATCAGTTTAGCTCATGAAATAAAAAAAATAGAAAATGCGATGCTTCGCGTTGAGATTAAGCTCATATTTATTCTGATAAAATATTTACTTCCCTTTTCTTCGGTGCACTAAAATGTGTCCGTATATCCTGTTTGTTTCAACGGGAATAAAAGGATTTAACCATCATAATTGATTTTCTAGCATTAGTATACGTCAAAAATAAAGAAAGTGCATATATTCATATTTTGCTTTCGTAGTCTCACAGGCTTTAGTTTCCGAAACAAGCAGTTTTCAATGTCAAAAAAGGTAAATCTTTCTTTAAGGTAAAATTTGGGCAATGATAAGAACATATCAATTTATTCACAAATCCGAATGTTTCACTAAAAGGTATTTCTTTCAATTATCGGGATTTCTTTGAGATTCTAAGTTTTGGTCTAGAAGAGTTCTGTTAACGGAGTTGGAGATAAAAAAGAATAACAAGTTTTAGTGTGGTCGATTTTTTTATACCCCACATTAAATCTTTTTAGTTTCTTTCAGAATTTCCCACAGGAATATAACCATTTCTTACCTCAACCAGGCAGAAAACGAGTTGCACAGTGTGTTAGATTCAGCAGCATCTTCAAGCTGCATATTTATTGAAAAACGTAAGCCTTAATCACTTAGTCTCAACGTTTCAGGCGAAGAGTAATCCTTAGGTACTATCCCTGAGTGTCAAAAACTTCCTTTCAAACACTTGTTGGTGATAGAAACGCTATTATATTGCTGTAAAAATAATTAATTTCAGGGAAATTGAGAATCGCCTCCAAGAAAGATAAGAAAATTGAAAACTGACAGGTAGAAGGAAGATCAAAGAAAGTACTTTTGGTGATGCAAAAACTGTAGTAAGTCAAGAAGGATCAACAGGAAAAGTTGGAAAGCCTCCACTAGAAACAGAATAACACGGAGAAGAGAATAGAAAGGAAGAACGAAGATAGTAGAGGAGAAATTAATAACATGGTACAACAGACAACTCATATACTATCACACACTTCTAAAAATACTATATTTAGAAAGTGTACAATTTTATTTAACCCACAGAGATCGAGTAAAAAGTATTTCACATTTAAACCATACAAATTAAATTGCGAGTGAGAAACTTCAGAACACAATTCAGCAGAAACAGATTCGTCGAAAATGAATCCATGCATATTATCATTGAGATATGACGAAGAAAATTCACCATATTATGTCCGAAATAGAGCAATTCGGAATCTCGTGGTTTGTAATTGGGAAAATTTGCGTGCGTAATGAAAACTCATCTACTTGCCTTTTGAAATTCTGTACGATGAAATGACGACTGAAGTTAGTGATATGACCCATATTCAATGTTTAATCTGAATGTGCACTTTAGAAAAGCAACGAAGCGTGTCTCAGTCGATCAGTAGGGCAAAATTCGATTTAAATTATAACGAGGGACACATTATGCAAGCCGAGTGGTTGTGTCTGGTGATGTGAAAGTTTAAAGTCTACTTTGAAAGTATGTCTAAAATTTCACTGTAAAGAGTCAAGGACTTTGTCTAATTTCAGGTTACTTTCTTGCATAAAATTGTGTGCTCAACAACACAAGGTTGAGTCCAAATTTTTTTAAATGTTGTATGCGATATGCTCCACCAAATATATAAATTATGTCATCAACTTTAATCAAACTTTGTCGTTATCAAAACATCTGCTAAAGCCCCTTGGAGGTAAATTACTTGCAAGAACAAAATAAAAAGCCTGATATCAGGATATGTATATTTCACAAGAAGCAAACATACACAGCTTCAAAGTTTAAGTTTGAGTATTTTATACAGGAATTTTTTCTCCATTATTTTGATTGTTTGCTTTGATCTCAAATGTGATAATTGCAGCAAGAAGTGAAGAAATCTTTCAAAAGTTAAGAACCATATGGTTGGAAGAGCAATAGAGGTTTCATGAAAAGGATGGAATTCTTCTTGATTGTATTACAAACCGTGATGTGGCTGTAAAGCACTGAACTTATATTGAAGTAATTCCGGACATGTAAATAATAATGAGAAGCTCATTTTAATAATGAAAAGCATAAATTGTATAATGTTTACCAAGAATTGAGTAAAATTCGAGGTCTTTATTTTGTTCTGTGCAAATAATATTCCAGAATTTCACTTATTACAATCGTCTACCTTATAAGTTAGGTACAGTTTAATATCATTAATATCATTAAATTTCGTTTTTAAGATAAGAGGATTTCATGGTATAATTTAAGCTCAGTTATATTTAAGGTACCTTATTTATCATTCCAACGGAATATACTTACAATATTGGACTAACTCAAAATGGCAGTATATTTATTACTCGTCTCAAGGAGTATGTTTACATAATTTGATTTCAACAACTTCTCGTCTTTCAGACAAGTTCCCTCAATTGTTTCAAGGATAGTCTTTGATTATATATTTCTGGTCTTAAAAGTTCCAACTATACTTAATTGTTGTATTTTCCTTCAAATTGTGATTAATCTCGGTATGTTGATATACAGAAAGATTCAACACTTTTTTATCCGTGAGACCTGTCCGTTTTCAATGAAAATTGTAAGAGTTTTCATGTAAAAAGACAATTTCGGGACTGAAGAGGTTCAATATGGGTGGACTATAAAGACAATAGAAAGACGAACCTGTTTCTAATTGTACTTACAATTCGAACGGTAAATGAGGTTGCATAAAACATCGGCAGGACACCTGAGAATTATCGGTCTCGCTCTTCTTTGATTTGTTATTTGAAATGTACGAAATAAAAACCTGTCAATCAGATAGCTTTGATGTCTAGGAAGCTGCTTGGAAGCTCGTTCACGTCGGGCGAGTTGTGAGGGACCGAAAAGTATCTCTGAACTTGTGATTCAGGAAAGTGTAAAGAAATGGATTGTAGCAGCAGTTGGATGCACCCAGCCATTGAGCAAATGGCATCGCGATAGAAATAAAACTTTCCACGGATTCAGTCATAGGCCCTCCAAATTTCAGTTGGAAGAAGATGAGATAAAGTGGAAGGCAAGAAAGGAGAAAGGTAAAAGTTGCAAGAGAAAGCATTCTGAGGACACTGTGACGAGTCTGCATGTGAATTCTTCTAATGGGGTCCGGTGAAGCAGCACCCTCAGGTACCTTCCGTTTCCCTAAGTGAAACAAAATTATGAAGTTGCTAATAGATATCATAGTAAGCGGGAGTACGTAGCACACTATGATGTTCCCAATTAGGAAGAACAATTGACTGTCCATTGATTTGGGCCAGAACTCGACGCAGAATTCTTCATTCTTCGCACCAGAAGGAACGACACGGAAGGCTATCAGCCAAGGACAGCTGATGACTGATGACAATGCCCAAATGCAGAGAATAATTATTCGACCGTGGAACTTTGTCATTCCGCGTGGCCACTTCAGTGGAAAAATTATCACAAGGAGCCTGATAGTTATACTCAGAATTCAAAACACAGCCAGTCAAAGGTTAACATGAATTAGAAAGGGTAGTTGAGATTGGTTAAGTATTAAGTAGAACTGGGTTTTCATTGTTATCAAAAAAATTCGGAATAATGAAGAAAGTAGATTAAAAAATATACAAAATTGTGAATAAAAATCAATAACACGTTCTATTTGATTTCTTTCATTCACAAAGTGAAATTTCGAGTGCCTCACCTGTCTAATGAGATGGCTACGAGAGAGTAGACGGATGCACAGACAGAGACTCCCTGCACAAAAGCCACCGTTTTACACAAGAATGAGCCCAGAATCAAAGCTGAAATAAAAAAAATAGAATTAGCTGTAGCATGTAGGGACGAATGTTAATGCTGTAAATAGTCACAAACGAACGAAGATCTAACATTTCGGAGTTGTTTCTACTTGGACAGTGTACAGTATTACTTATGGCAGTTGAAAAACACAGATCACTAAACAACGGAATCAAACAACGAGCTACGGAAGGAGGCTAAGCTTCAATCATCGGTTGATGAAAACTTTCTAACCCTATGTTTCCCTTGCAGATTAATGAAGGAACTAGCATCTAAACTTTCACTTCCGGGTTCTCTCTTTCCAATTGTGATACGTAAACTGCCTAATTAATCAAAGAAAACAATATTTTCCTAGAAATAAATTATTCTCTGCTCCAAAAGGAAGTAAACAGCTAAGGAAATTAGAAGTAAAGAATGAATAAGAAGTTTCTTACTTGAGACATGTTATTTATAAACTAAAGAAGAATCGATAACATCAATTACTTCTAGTTGACTTAACCAGCTCTGTTCTAATTAAATAGAAATCGACTTACTAAGTCTAAATCATACAATCAAACAAGCTTCTTGTTCTTTCCAAAATATAAGTATGTAACAAGTGAATACATTATTTAGCCTCTATGTCAGGTATTCAACAGGTCAAGATTTCGTACATATGCAAATCGTATACACTGCACGAATTCTTGTGTAACATATAGAAGTCGAGTAAGAAAGCACTTACGAACAAAAATATTAGAGAGGAGGGTAGGTAGGACGCAAAATATGACAACTGAGATATCTGCTATAGCAAGGTTGAGTGTGAAAAGATCGCTGGCAGTTTTTATGCGGTCCTTTATGACAACACAGATGACCATTATATTTGCTATCAGTCCAACCACGAAGATAGAAACATAAGCGAAAACTAGAAGATAAGTCCAGAACAATGTGTTTCTTAAGTTGTTTGATTCTTCATATAAAACACTAACACTTCCTACAGTAGAATTCAGTTGAGGATAAAAATCGTAGGTATGGTTTTCAACTGCCTCCATCGCTTTAGCTTTTTTGATAGTTTAAAGCTTTAAGAATCGTTTAGAAATGTTCCACTTGCCGAATTATTTGCGCTACGGCTATTTTAAACAGAAATAAGAAACAAATATTGATTTCTTCAACGGAATCTCAGTTTTTACTCACAGTTTACCCCAAAAAGTAGTCAGAAGAAACAGAAAGAGAAAGTGCGAGCTCAGTTGAGGAAGAAAGCTGGACTGGAACTGAGTTGCAAGAAGTAAGAGAAATGTTTAATCACGGAACTCGTCTATATTTCTCCTCCTACATAGAGAAGGTAAATATCATACAACAGCCTTGTTGATATCTTATGCTTGGTTCGAACTGTTTGATGTGCAGACGAGATTTTATTTCATCCTATCATTCCAGTCGTGTTTTTTATTCAATGAATATGTTTTGTTTCTTCTATCATTAACGCGCACACACCCCAAAACACCATCCATTCGCAGTCAACATTTCAAAACTTGAAGCTATTCTCTTCAGGAAAATATAAACGGAAAAAACAGTGAAGCGAATGATTGTGTAGCCAATTAATAATGATCTTTGTAGCTACTAGCTAGCAAAGGTTAATAAAAGTAGAATTGAAAGACTATGATGAAAGACGGAGTTAAGCCCCTAAATTCCTCATAGGTCGGGTTTTAATCCACAAGCATTTTCAGTCATGCATATAACTCTTGAGTGTGTATGCACTACATATTTATGATGAAATTGTAAGAATCAAAAGGATCTGGTCATAAAGTCAGCTACTCGAGGTTACATAATTTCAAACAAAGTGCAATTTGTTATTTAAGTTGGAGTAATAACTCTCACTAACTCAAAGAATTGGGAGCATGACGCCTCCTTCAAGGGACTCGCACCGCCGACTAAATTCAATTAACTAATAAAGTAATTAAAAACGGAGTGATGGGCTGCGTTAATTCAGGTTCACTCCACTGCTTATATATAACTACAACTAATCAATAGAGCTGTCTAGAGTCTGATTAGTGTAGGAGTGAAGGCCCTCAGGAGCTCACTTAACTACACTAAGCATGTGTCCATTCTCTGGATTTCTTGCCATAATGTAAGTACACTTGGTAAGTTACTTTCATGCCTACTGGATGCTATCCGCGTGGTTGGTCACCATGGGGACTAAAATAGAAAAAACTAAGAAAATGACGGACCGAATAGTGAATAGACAAAAACACTCTTACCCAACTAGATTTAAGATGAAACACTTAAACATAAGGGCCCGTGGGGCAACGAGACACTTGTGGACTTCTTTACGACTATTTAGGACACTTATTGATCCTGATTACTGACAATTTGACAGGAAATGACTGAGCTGACTGAAGGACGAGGCGAGTAATTGGGAGAAACTTGAAACAATAGGGATTTTTTAGTTGAGGCTGCCAGTAGAAAAGTAATAATCCAAATTGATTCAGAAAGCTCGGCAGGGACACAACTCATATTCTACCAGTCACGGATAATATCCCTTTGGTTTTATTTTTTGGATACACAGGGCGTAACGCTTTTATGGGACACACTTTCCCTCATTGTAACTTTTGAATGGAACAGAATTTTTTTAAAATAATTTTTGCACTGGAGCCGCTATAAAATTTCTTGTCAAATACGGTATTTGGAGTGCTAGAGAAAGGCATGTCTGATCAGGTTAATGACCTGCAAAAGCAAATTACTAATGACAAAGCTTAGTGGCCCGACAAGCCAACATTATCCTTTCAGCTTTCTTCCTTCGCTTCACTTTCTTCTTTTGCTCTCACGTGCTTTTGAATGTCTGGGATTGGAATATCTGGAAGTCCGACTTTGGTACGGGAGTTGAAGCCAGAATTTTGTATCAAGAATTTTTCAAGAAGGTCCTTTTCCTATTTCTATGCTTTTAAAGTCCTATCTTCTTGCTTTCCTGTTACTTCTTTTTAGCTGTACTGCATAGGATGTCTTTCTGCGAGACTTAGCTAAAAGAAATTAACCAAGATCGAAGCGTTTTGGATCGGACAGTTTTGGACTGATGAAGCCAACTTTAACTTGAGTGGAACAGTTAACAGACATAACTCTGTTTACGGGTCATCTGAGAATCCACACCAACTTCTAACCAAGCACATGAAATACCGTCAATAACTGCGTTTGCAGAAGTCTCATCAAAAGGTCTCATCGGCACCTTCTTCTTCCCAGCCACAGTCACTGGAGTGTCATTCCTTAACATTATGTGAGAAGAAATGATTCCAGCAATTCAAGTCCTGTATGGTCAAACGCAAATATTCTTCCAAATCAACGGTGCTCCTGGACACTGGGCCAAAGATGTTAGAAGTTTTACGGATCTCAAATTTCCCAACAAATAAATAGGAAGAGGTAGTCCATATCCTTTTCCCCCCAAGAGGCCCTGACTTGACCTCGCCTGACTTCTTTCTTTGTGGGTTTTTTAAGGATAAGGTTTATTCGAAGATTCCAAAATCATTATTTGAATTAAGAGAATTTACTCAGATTGCTTTCACAGAAATATCAGTAGCTATGAGTGAAAGAGTGTCGCAGTCAGTCAAAAATCCCTTGCAACGATGTATTGAAGCCGAGGGAGCCGAATTGCAGTAGAGTTACTCTTAAAGCATTTGTGAACGCAATAATGTTCGAATAAAGTTTTTATTGTGACCCGTTCAGGAAATATTAGCACGCAAAAGTTGTCCCATAAAAATGGAACACCCTGTAATAGCGAAATCTTTGCTCCCCTTTCAACTTCCCATTTCACCATCCCTTTTCGCTCGCTAGCGCAATTAAAGACCCTTCTTTTCACCGCAGAATCATGAAAAGAGACTAAAAGGAAGGAATATCTGAAAATGTTAAGTCTTTTAGTGCTGTTGTTCACAACCTGCAGTTGTAAACAAACAATTTTATACTTTCATAGAAACTTTTAGCAATTTCGACATAGTTTGAAACAGCACGAGTATTTGACAACAGTTGAAACTGCTCGCTCCTGGAGATGCTACCTCTCCAGAGTCTGGGTTGAGACTATTTTTTTACATTTTGGGGACCATTTTGCAATTTTAAACCTTGTTGAAGCTTTTTTCGTGCAAACTTACGAAGTTCTATCTTTTGGTTGAAAACATGTTCCAAAAAATAAAAATTTAAAAAGCTAGAAAATATTTTGGAGTTTTCAAATATATTCAATACAAATTATACTCAATACTTATTGTATCAAATATACAATAAGTTCGAACCTGAGTTTTGTAGTCAAACTTTAAAAACAATTACATTTGAAAATTGTTTCTTCAAAACAAATTTTATGCTGTTTCAGTATATTTAAACTGTAAGGTTTTAAAACATTTGCAGTTTCTGAGGGGAAAAGATACCAAAACGTTTAAAATGGCTTAAAATTTTTGAAATTTTGCTGTAAATTTCGTTAAAAAGCTTTGGGATAAAACTTGCAATTTTTAGGTTGGAGTGTAGTGTAGAAAATAAAATTAGTTTGGTTGAAATTACTGAGACCTAACTACCAATCTAATACTGAATACAAACACACGAATTCGTAGCCGAAAAACCATGTTAGTACTGTTCATATTTGTGTTTCAAACCATTAATGAGCATCACTGTCGTCAAGCGTGTGAGAATAACTAACGGGAATATATAAAATGACAAGCTTCGCCACACAGATTTTGGACATGTGTATGTTTATGCAAATTAAGTCACGGAAGCTGGAAAATCATTGCTATATTAGCCAACTAATGTTAGACGTAAAGGTCCAAGGATACCGTACAAATGTTTACAAGCACGTAGAGTAAGCTGATTTCTAACATATCGAATGCTCTAATATACTCTAAAAGATAACTTTATTACGATGAGATGACACAAGTTATATTGACTCGCCTGGGTCTCGAAGCCCAGACATGTAACTAACCTACTAATAACATGTGCATTAATATCAGGGTTAGTGTAAAGAAATTAACCTAACATAGAGGTTTTTTTCAAACATTCCGAAAGCACAACAATTAAAAACCCAAGGAGCCTTTCGAAATACAATAAAATTGAAGTGTAAAATACTGGATAGAATGGGTAATCCACATTGACCACTACAGTCCCCATTGGCTTCGCAATTTTTCTGGAATACGCTTTTCTCATATTTCTATTTCAAATCCTTCGGTGCATTTCACGAGAGTGAGTCTTAAAATCCGAAAAAATCGGAATTCTTGAATTGTTTTTTACCACATTTTCCTCATCAAATTAATCTTAGTATGATGACAAGATGCACAAGCAAATACCCATCCATCGTGTTTTATCTTCACGTGTGTGTGAAATATTAGATGCAAAGTGCAAGCAATTAAACTCAAATGAAGTTGGTGCAGTGATCAGAATACAGATTTATTCACAAATTAAATCATCCAAATAAAATGAATATATTATGTCACTTTGATTATAAGTAATTTTAAGAAGACTTGCATTAATAATGCGGGAAGGAGTGCGGACTTAAAAAATTAATTCTGCTAGAAAAAATTAATTAATTTCACTGAATTTGCCTGATATTTTAAATAATTCTAACGTTCATTAATTAAAGAAACAACATATTCCATCAGTCGTTGCACAAAATACAAATTTTGATCACTCAATACTCCCTTAACTTCTATCAAAACTTGCTGCTATTTTGAAGAAAATACATCT
>JAQGAC010001418.1:0-14003 GCA_034696585.1 Isotomurus maculatus | reverse complement strand
CCGGCCTTATCATTGATAAGCAGATGAGGTTCGGGAAGGTTCGATCATTAGGTATGCAGGAGACCTGCATGCCTAATTATCATTGTTCTTTACAACCACTGGACAATCTTTTTAAGGTTTATGATCATGGTAGTTGATAGATCACTGCAATTCGTGCCATGAATGTAAATGACTAAATCATCGGCGTATAAAAGATATTCACAATCAAGGGAGTCTCCTATGCTGTTTATGAACAAACTGAATAATAGGGACGACAGCGCAGATCTTTGGCAAATTTCGTTAGGGAAAGGGTAATATTCGTTGCTGTTTGAGATCTTGAAAGAGCGATTTGTGTAAATTTCATTGCGCATACTGATACACCAAGGTTCAAGTTTTTATTCACACATATGTTGGTATCTACTCGTCCAACTTCACAGTGTCAACCAATTTGCTCTTAGATTTTCGAAAGCAAAAATTTTAATGTGTAGAAATAAACCGTTCCAAACGGGTATCACCAAGAAGCGTCAACTTAGCATGATCTATTGATAGCAGTTAATAGAATCAATTTTTGAAGTATTAATGAAAATCCCGTGAAAGTGTGCTGGGAGACACTCCGTATAAGGGCATTGGGAGACCTGAGGTGTGAGGTCCATTCGTTTGGTCACAAATATATGACTTAGACGCCAGACAATGTGGTGGCTAGTGTGAGTACACTTACGTAAAGGAATTCCTTTGAATAAGTGTACACTGTGAGGGTCAGGACCTGGTGAGAGTAGTATTAACACGTAAACCTCTTCGCGTATGCTGAAGTCTTCCCGTTTCCGAGATAAATGCATGCAAACATGAACACACACTATACACCCGCACAAACAGAGCATTCCCAAATTCCCATAAAGGAGTTGACACTCCTTAATAAAAGAAATTTATCTTATTTTGCATAAATATACTTTTCCTTTTGTGTTGGACAATATTTTTGCCTCTTGTGCTAAAATGGAATTGAGAAACGCAAAAGTTCGCTCCAGGCTTTCCTTTAAATGATGAACCGTTTGTGCCAAGGAGACCATCGCAGAATATGGCAGCAGTGCCATGGATAAAATGTGTGCGTCAATGATCATTTATTTTGCAGTGGAAATGAATGCAATTAACAAAACAAGGTTTCTAATGTTTCTGACATGAAAACCAAATCTGGTTCGTTTGTGCTGGAGAGGCGAGAATACAAAACGATTTTTAGGTTTATCCCACCGATAATAGTCGCCTTTAAATGTTTTTATATTTTGCAAGTGCCGCAGGTAGGGACAAAATATAATGTGAACATCTTGAAAAGCTGAATTTTAGATATCTGTTGAGGATTTCTTATTGCTGAAACGTTATTTTGGCTAAATTTGTAAGCTACATGTTGTGAGTTAAGGAAATGAGTGAACATTAAGTGATGATAGCAAAGGGTTTCTAAAGTAGAGAAATATTCGTAATGTAATTATTTGATATTTTGCACCAGCTTCAAAGGAAAACTGTTCGTGTCGTAAATTTAATCCAAGGAAACTAATGTTATTTTCTTTGAGCTTATTGTCTTCCTTATCAATCGAATTGAACTTATTGTGATCAACTTAAGGGTCTCTGCTTGATAACTGCCTGATAACCTTGGCAGGGGAAGTCAACTAAATATTGGTTAGGATTTGCTACTCCCCTCCGTTAGTTAGATTATATGCGTGGATGATAACGAAATGAAGAGACAGGTACGGGTTTTATTGTATTTCAAAAATATTTGTCTTTTAGAATATGGTACATATGAAGCAGAGGTAACTATGTTAAAAAGAACTTCCGAAACGATAAAATCTTATATGAGAATCCCTACTCCTCCGTCAGTTTTCACCCTAAGACCACGCGGAACACCAATAACTGACCACAAATAATTGGTTTTCATTTCCTTTTGATAACATTTGCAACTTGCTACATGCAACTTCTGTAGCAATAGCAAATGTGTAAAAAATCACGTTTTTCGCATTCATTGGGCTGTGTTATAAATGTTACCTAAAAAATTGCGACAGCGACGCGGAGACCTTCGCCACATCTTGGGGTGGATGTTTGTGTTCCTCTGGACGTGGAGCAACTTCCTCTTCATTTCCAGCCGCCTGCACATCCACTTCTCCATCTCCACTCCATTCAAAGTGATTCACTTGGCGTGGGTCCTTGCCAGCTGCTTCCACGCGATCCTCCAACTTTTTCCTCTTCTCCAGTCACACGGAATCCTCCAGTTTTCGAACCTCCTGACCAAAGAATCCAACGCTGCCACAGGTAAGTCCTCCCATCACATGTGAAGGTCATAATAATAAATTCCGTTGCTTTCGATCAGAGCGACTCCGGAGGAATGGGTCCTCGAGGGAGGAGGTGATGAGACAGAGTCGTTTCCTGGAACTCATTCTCTTCACATTCGCAGGAGCAGCGGTGATGACGACTCCGTTTACCCTGTGCCTATTCTTCTGGAATCCTCTTCAGTCGCAGTTCCTCTTCTCGGCGCTCCCACAAACGTTGCAGATGCAGATGCTCGTGTTCCTCTTTTGCGGCGTTTACGAGGCCTCCTGGGCAGCCTACATTTGGGTCATCTCGACTTTCTTCCTCTTCCTCAAAGTCGCATCCTTCTTCTTCTCACTCACTCTCCTCAGGAGCTTCAGGTCAGTCATCACAATAATCCTTTCCATTTACTGTCGCTTGTGAAACTTCCTTGAAAAAAACCAGTATCAAAACTCCTAGCAATACTAGCCCAACGTGAACTGGCAACGTCAAAATTAGTGCGCAAACGTTTTACAGGAACATAATTAGTGTAGATAAGTCTCCTATGTCAATTAGTTTGGGTAGTTACACTGTTAATTAATTTTTCAGATATCGTAAAGCAAAATCGTCTAAATTAGGTCAAAACCTTCTAATCAGGACATCCATAGCTATTTTTATACATAGATGAATATTTTGAAGCTTGTTTGTTTTCAAACTAGTTTCACAACCGACAGTATGTTCGGAAGAGGCTGTGGGTTAAGGAAGTTGGTGTGCAGTTAAAGCCCTAAGTAGAGAGGTAGAGGACACATTTAAGAAGTCAGGATAAGGAGACATTACAGGAAATACTGTGAAATAATAGATTTGATTTTAATACAAAGACAGAAATTGACGAGGCAAAAGACAAGGTGATTCACCACATTAGTTTTCAAGCGAATTATGATTGTCAGTAGTATTTTGTAAGTTTGCTTGGTGCGAGTAGGAAATACTATACGTGACTCAAGTGGAAGGTACAAATAGAATTAGATCAAAAGACAGAGGAATGAGACAATGCGCAACTTAGGCACATTCAATAATTTGCGAGAAAGGTAAATAAAACATCAAGATGAGTGGACACAAATACCATGCAAAATAAAAATAGAATTAATGATGAAACTAAACATGAACTAGTATGGAAGAAAAATACAGTTTGGTTTTGGACAGAACACAATCCTCACTTATAATCAACTTCTTGTAGACTGATTCTACAAATCAATTTCTAACGCCGGTTTTCCACAGGCGGGAGTTGCCGGGTATTTTCGGGACAAATCGGTGGATCCTTGAGTACAGAAGACTTCAGTTGTTCCAAAATCGTTTCAACGAGTCCATAGGGAGCCACGTGCTTCCGCTCTTTGCATTCAGTTTTCTGGGATTCTCTCTCACCGCCAACTACGCCACCGTTCGATTCTTCCCCATTCGACACCTACTCGGCCTTCCATTCTACGTTTTCTTCCCATTTGGGGCACTTGTCGCGCTGACCTTTGAACTTGTGCTGTATCCATGGATGGCCTCCATTCACGCCCTATCTTCTTCCGTCCACAGGCAGAGTTCCTGGACAAACCCCGGAGGATTCTGCAGGCAGCTCTCGTGTGCGTACGCGCGGTCACTTGTTCCCCTGCAAGTAAAAGTTGGACCCGTGAGGCGCATTTGCAGGTCGACAATCCTCGCGCTCCTCACTTTCACATTCGTCTCCACGACTCGTCTTGTAATTCTCATCCCGTTTTCCTCTGTAAAAACTTATTAGCAGATGCATGTAATTTAATTAGTATCTTTTATCTAGTGGAATGAGCAATCAAGAACTTTTCTATTGATTTTCTATTTCTATCTTATATTTCAATTACGGCTTTAGCAAGAGTTACCTGTTGCAGCTTTAGATTCTTTGGTCGAATATGGTAGGCATAATTCCTGAGGTATAAGAAATAAAATAGTAACCTTCAACTAAATTTACGAGACTAGCGAAGAGACAATGGATTTCCTGTATCAAAGAATTCTAGGTAGACATTCAAGAAACGAATCGAAGCGATCAAAAGTTTTTTTTCATCCATTTTTATTTTTTTCAGGACGATTTCACAATCTTAGAGTGTGATATAAGAAAAGTTGGCTTATATTCTTTTGTGACAGTAAAAAAATCTCACTTCAACGACAGCAAAATTTTGATAGAAGCGTAAGAAAACTATCGACAGATTTGGTACTGACACTGAGCAAGAGTGAGTGAAATGCGACATAATAAGTTTTCTTGACTTAAAAACACAGTTAAAATTTCTTGAACCAAAATAAGAATAATTTATCTCACGAGTTCTGCAAATACGAGATTCAGCTGCAGTAATGAAAAAATCAACGCTGCAAAAAGCTGACACTTGTGCTGATGTATGTCAGTGGAAAGACAACAATCTGGCGTCAGGTCGTGTCGAGATGAACAGACTATCAATTCTTAACGTAGTGTGTAATTATTGTTAGTAATATATAGCAAATTGTTCTGCAACTAAACACATAACTTCGACTTTTGTGTATCGTTAAGTATTTAAGTTCACAGCAGCATCTAAAATGATTTTAGCATAGGGTTAGCATCGGAGAAGTTCCCGCATCAGGCAAAGTGCGTACGGAAGTGTTGAAGATTTTTTAGATTTCAGGAATATTTTTTCTTGCATAAAAACGGAATCGCATGTGCAGGTTGACGTGTTATCAAATTTTGCGATGGTAAATACCCTTAACGGTAGAAGTCGTAAGATTATGAACATACCAAGCATCGTGCATAACGTGTTCAGAAGCTTTTTAAACATATTGCGATGCCCATGGTTCATAGTTTAACAGTTGAAAAGGAATGTTCCGAAGGGCAGCTGGTACCACGCGTCCAGAAAATGCACTGACATTTGTGCCAGGAAAAAACCTTCACAAAGCAGATTCTCGAAGCCCAGGTAATTTTGTTTGCATGTAGGTTTATTGAGCATTTAGTAACACATTTCGCACATTTCTTCAAAATTAGTTCCTCTGAAAATTAACACTTAGTGGGGCTACCTGAAGAGTTAACGTGAAAAATCATTCTCCAATTTACTTAGAAATCAAGTTGATTAACGGCAATTGCTAGCTTAAAAATCCTGTTCAATTTTAGCTTAGCAAACTCCTCCGTGATATATCTATTGCAAGTCTTGTAACAATATTCATTTTTTAGTGGAAACTTAATCACCCTCCAGGGGCTTCTAAGTAAACATATCAAGCTCAACTTTTCATTGAAACATAAACTACGCAAAGGTGTATTGGTTCAAAATTTGAACTCAATCGGATGCACAATCTTGGAAATCTGCTCGGAACCAATTTTATGGTGCTTGTAAGAAACGTACTTAAGTCAAATTTCTAAGGCCAACGTTGCATCCACTTGTCTAGCTAAGAGTCTACATTACTAGCTAAGAGTCTACATTTTTCACCTTGCAGTCTAAGGTGAAAAATTGGCTTCCCATCAAAATATACGAGCAACTGAAATTTAAGCAACCTGAGTCGCATTCTGCAAAAGAAATTATCTAGTGCAAGCACAGAATGAATGGATGCAGTTTGACTTACAAAATCAGTTGAAACTATCCAAAAACTAATACTTCTGGCTATGTAAATCCAAAATTGGAAATCTCTACGAAGCTTATTTTACAAACCACACAGGGTAACCTAGACTCCCATTTTGCAAAAGAAATTATCTAGTGCAAGCACAGAATGGATGCAGTTTGACTTAAGCAGAAGTCTAACACTACAAGAGCCGTTGTGGTCTCTATGAAGTTGCTCACTCCAATCTTAATTGTTACAGGTTGCAAGGAATTGACTCTTCGGAAATTTCTGCGATGGCTAAATGCTTTCTTCATGACATTCCGACATTCATATGATTTCTGACACACTTTTCCAGCAGTTGTGTATACAACTGCAAAGTCGCTACAAGTGCCCAAGGAGACTGCTAAGCTCAATAAGGCTACAACCTTAGGTATTCTGTTACCTAATCGCACGAGGATGTACACGCTGAACACAGGAACGAACAAAGCCAACGTATAAACAAGTGACAGAATTTTTACGCTGTAAATGGAGTTGAATTCTGCAGTCCAGATCAAAAGTTTCCTGTATTCCGTTATGCTTGCATCTGTGTGGGAATGTTTCGTGAGACGGCGCTTAATCCATTGAAGTGATGTCGTGAACGACATACATCCCAGTATAGTCTCATAACACCCAGCAGTCGTAACTGTCATCAGAGAATGAAACGCAGACAAATACACAAAGAAAGTGTACAAAATACGGATCATTTCCATCGGCAAATTTTTTGCAGAATCTTTAAAGATTAAACCTCCAAAGAACGGAGGGTAATAGAACAATGCGTACGAAGCGGAAGCTTCTGCTATTGGAAACAAAATTGCAAAGACATTCATAGCGTGGTAAAAATAATAAACCCATTTGTTCTTTTTAAATTGTCCTAGAAAAATTACATATGTTTAGAAATAAATGAAATTTATCTGATTCATTTGTTAGAAATATATTTTACCTTTTGTGTTGGATAATATTTTCTTCTCTTGATCTAAGATTGAGTTGAGAAATGCAAGAATTCGTTCCAGGCCATCCTTTGAGTGATGAGCCGTTTGTGCTGAGCACACCATTGCAGAAAATAGCAAGAGTGCCACGGACAAAATTTGTGCGACTACATTCATTGATGTTGCTGTGTACAGGAATGAAAATATCAAAAGAAGGAATCTGATGTTTGTGACTTGAAAATAAAGTCTGGTCCTTTTGTGCTGGTGTGGCAAGAATAAAAAACAATTTTTGGGTTTATCCCACCGATAATAGTCGCCTTTCAAGGTTTTTATGTTTTGCAAGTGCCGTAGATAAGGATTGAAATATAATGTGAACATCTTGATAAGCTGAATTTTTGATACTTGTTCAGGATTTCATATTGCAGAAAAGTTATTATGATTAAGTTTGTAATATCAAGAAATGTGTGTCTGTTGTGAGATCTCGAGACGAGTGAACATTAACTGATGATAGCTAGGGTTTCTTAAGTAGAGAAATATTCGGATTATAATTATCCGATATTTTGCACCAACTTCAAGGAAAACTGAGTGTGTTTAAATTTATCTCTCGGAAACTAATGTAATTTTCTTTTAGCTTATTGTCTTCCTGGTCAATCGAATTATACTTATTGTTATCAACTTGAGGGTAAAATTTGTGTACTTGAAGCTTCAATTATTATTTTCACCTGTAAATCTGGAAATATATTGATTGTTTTGACACACGCTTTTTAGGAGAAGGAATTGAATGCTGATGTTGCTGTTCCTGAACTTGCTTGTTGTTGACCTTGAAAGGGAACTTGTTTTTGAAAGCATACATTGTGTGATATTACATTGGACAGTACATTTGGGCAATTGGTACTGGGCTTATCCACAACCTTATATATTTAAATTATTTCTTGACCTTATTTACTTTCTAACCGACCAGTACATATCTCACGCACAGCTGAATTTGCTTTTGGTCAAAGGAGTTGCGGGCTCTAATTGAATTAAAAATTTGGCACGTGGAACCAGGATCCATCCCACATTTCGAAGAAGCGTCCGTTTGCTAATGATTCGAATATCGATTGCTGTTAATACGACGATCGATAACACGACGAGCACTAACATTAGCTTGGCGATTTGCTAAATTTGCTATTCTACCACCTGTCATATTCACCGGATTTGCAGTCAGAAGGAAAGTAAAAAAGCGAATTTCTTCAGCTTTTAACGAAATCCACGCCAAATATTGACTTGTAAAATAAATATTTCGAAATTTTCATCAGTCACATAATTTTTTTAAGTGATCGGCTATAATATTCAATCGCTTAAAAATTTCAAGAAAAACTCATTTGGCGAAAAGGACTTTTGTTATAAGCGCTCAAAACACCTGAAATTTCCGTTTCTGCCCTATAACCCGGCTGAAAACGAACGTTGGGGACCAACATTTTGAAAATATCTTACTAGAAGGATTCATGAAGATATACGAGCATCAGCTTCACAAAAGCGATTAAACACCCAGAAGCATTCTATTGTAAGTAGGAGGCCATTCTATTGTAAGCCCAAGTGACGGTTCAGTAAAAATTCAGAGTCAGTGTCATTCGTTACTAACCAGCGTTTATGGCTGGATGATTGATATCAAAATATCAATTAACGAAAATGAAAAATGGAAATAGTTAATAATTAAAGTCTAAACAGGCAACTAAAGAACTTATTATCGGCAGCCTGAAATTGGGAACACGGACTAAAATGTCTTTCCTTGTTTACTCACAATCATTACCATGTCAATATATAAGATTCTACAACAATACTTTACATGTTATTGCAACGTTGCTGACTTCAGTAGGTTTAAACTGAACACGTAATGGTATTGCTGCTCCAGATTTGGGATCCCTACAAATCCTTCATTAAACTGGAACATCGGAAATCATCACATCCTGGTTGCAAAACTTGGAAGGACCTTAAACCATCCTGCGGGTTTTACGTTTCCTCAGTTTGTCGACGAAAATCCATCCCGAAAGCTGCTGGAAGTATTCGAGTGTCCTCCGGCTGCTCACTTCCTTCAGAAGACTTTCTTCCGGTTTGGAAGTTCCTCGAGAAATTTTTCGTTTGCTGAAGAAGACTTACGAATCCAGCAACAATTAAGTGTTTTCCAGAGAGAGAGCGATAATTCGTCCTTGAAGACCCGCCCTTCAATATTCCCCTCTGAACACGAGATAATTAATGTAAATAATCGGTCGGTTATAAATAAATTAAATAAAGTAATTTTGATCGAAAGGAAGGAACAACACTGAATTAGACTTTCCTCACGTTAGGCTAAGAAATAATTAGAAAGCGAATAAATTAGGTAGCAAAGTTATGGAGGTGTTATTCAAGATTAGAATTCTGCAGTTGACAGAGCTTCCGCAAAACACAAGTTGTTAATTAGTTTAATTCATAAATGAAGTGCTGGAAACGGGGAAAACCTTCAGTTGACACTGAAAAACAAATTTTTCTATTCTCAATTTGCCTTTCTGCGTGTGAATTAGCTGACGTCATGTTATCTCGAGAGTTGCTGGATAAATATTCGTGTGTCCTCAGCCTGCTAACTTCCTCCAGAGGACTTCCGTTCCGTTGGGATCCTCTTCTCCAGGAAATGCGGCATGGGAACCTGCGCCAGATCTTCGGGTGGCTAGTTGTGTTCTTCTGGACGTGGAGCAACTTGTTCTTCACTTCCAGTCGCTTTTTCCTCCACTTCTCCTCCATTTCTACTCCATTCAAGGTGATCCATTTGGTGTGGGTCGCTGCCAGCTGCTTCCACGCGATCCTCCAGCTTTGCCTTCTTTTCCAGTCTCGGGAACTCCTCCAGTTCTCAAACCTCCTGACCAAAGAATCCAAAGCTGCCACAGGTAACTCCAGCCATCCTTGATGAAAGAGAATGTAGTAAAATCCGATGGTTTCAATCAGAGCGACTCCGGAGGAATGGCTCCTCCAGGGAGGAGGTGAGGAGCCAGGAGCGTCTGCTGGAACTCATCCTCTTCGCATTTGCTGGAGCAGCGGGTGCGACTGTTCTGTTTGTCCTCTGCATCTTCTTCTTGAATCCCCTTCAGTCGCAGTTCCTATTCTCATCGCTTCCACAAACGTTGCAGTCGAATTTCGTCATTCTTTTTCTGTGCGGCGTCTACGAGGCCTCGTGGGCAGTCTCCACTTGGATCACTTCGACGTTCTTCATCTTCCTCCTCATCTCGTCCTTCTTCTTCTCACTCAGTCTCCTCAAGAACTACAGGTCTGAACTCACAAGGAATCCTGTTCAGTTGTAGTTTAATTCCTAATGCCCGCTTTTCCAGGAGGGAGTTGCCGGGTATTTTCGGGACAAATCGGTGGATCCGCGAGTATAGACGGCTGCAGTTGTTCCAGAACCGTTTCAACGAGTCCGTAGGGAGCTGTGCACTTCCACTCTTCGCATTTGGCTTTGTAGGATTCTCTCTGCTTTCGAACTTTGCCTCCGTCGGCTTCTTCCACATTCGACAGGAACTCGGCCTTCTCTTCTTCCTCTTCTTCCCTGTCGGGTCAATTATTTCGCTGACCTTTGAACTTGTCCTGTATCCCTGGATGGCCTCCATTCACTCCCTTTCCTCCTCCGTCCACAAACAGAGTTCCTGGAGAAACACTGGAGGATTCTCCAGGCAGCTTTCTTCTGCGTATGCGCGGTCGCTTGTTCCTCTGCAGGTCAAAATTGGTCCACTGAGGCGCATCTCCAAGTCGACAATCCTCGCACTCCTCACCTTCACATTCGTCTCCACGACGCGGCTTGTCATTCTCATCACGTTCTCTTTCGTAAAAAAGTAGTTGGCAGTGGCAGGGAGCTTAATTAGTGTAAATTATTATTACTAATTAATTATTTATTCTGCTTAAGTCGGCTTTGTTATTAAAACTTGCGAATCCAGCGACAACCACGTGTTTTGCGGAAACATTCATAATTCGTCCTTGAAGACACGTCCTTCATTATTTCCCTGTGTACACGAGTGAATGAGTAATTTCTTGTTTACTTGGTTCAGAATAGAATGAATGAAATAATTATTAATGGAGTAAATTGGATGTGATCGCCTCTCAACAGCGTTGATCTCAATTAACCTGAGAAGCTATTAAATAATTAGAGATGAATAAATTTGGAGGAAGGGGTTTGGGAGAAGTCACTCAAATTTGGACTCTCTAATTGATTGGGGTTCCGCAAAACAACAGTTGCTAGTTGATTTACTTCTTTAGTGAAGAGCTGGGAACACGGAAATGCTCCAGTTCTAATTGGAACACAAATATCGTCGGTTCTAAAATAGCTTTTCCGCCACTTGTAAGTTAGCTGAAGAGATGTTGTCTCCAGAATTGCTGGAGAAGTATTCGTGGGTTCTCCAACTGCTCACTTCCTCCAGAGGACTCCCTTTCCGTTGGGATCCTCTTCTCCAGGAAATGCGGCACGGAAACCTCCGCCATATTTTGGGGTGACTGTTTGTGTTGCTCTGGACGTGGAGCAACTTGGTCTTCATTTCCGGCAGCCTTCTTCTCCACTTTCGCTCCATCTCCACTCCATTCAAAGTCATCCACTTCGCGTGGCTGCTTGCCAGGGGCGTCCACACGATCCTCCAACTGTTTCTTCTTCTCCAGTCTCACGAACTCCTCCAGTTCTCAAACCTCCTGACGAAAGAATCTAATGCTGCAACAGGTAACTCCAGCGTCATCCTTTGTGAAGAAGAGAGTAATTTTTAGTCCGTTGCTATCAATCAGAGCGGTTCCGGAGGAATGGCTTCTCCAGGGAGGAGGTGAGGAGGCAGGAACGTTTCCTGGAACTCATCCTCTTCACATCCGCTGGAGTTGCAGTTGCGTCTGTTCTGTTTATCTTTGGCATCTTCTTGTTGAATCCTCTCCAGTCGCAGTTTCTCTTCTCGTCGCTTCCACAAGCGACGCAGGCGCAGATGATCGTCCTTCTCCTTGGCGGTGCCTACGAAGCTTCCTTGGCTGTTTCCTTGTGGGTCAGCGCGACTTTTTTCATCTTCCTCCAAGTCTCCTCCTTCTTTCTCACGTTAAGCCTCCTCAGGAACTTCAGGTCTGCAGACACCATCGTTTATTAGTAGAGCTTATTAATTACAAATGCCCTCATTTCCAGGAGAGAGTTGCCGGGTATTTTCGGGACTTGTAGGTGGGTCCGCGAGTACAGACGATTTCAGTTGTTCCAGAACCATTTCAACGAGTCTGTGGGAAGCTTTGCGCTTCCGGTCTTTGCATTCAGCTTTCTGGGTTTCTCGCTTATTATGAACTACACCTCCGTTCGCTTCTTCCCAATTCGACAGGAACTCGGCCTTCCCTTCTTCCTCTTCTTCCCATTCGGCTCCGTGATCTCGTTCGCCTTTGAACTTGTCCTGTATCCCTGGATGGCCTCCATTCACGACCTCTCCTCCTCCGTACACAGGCAGAGTTCCTGGAGAAATCCTGGAGGATTCTCCAGGAAGCTTTCGTGTGCGTATGCGCGGTCGCTTGTTCCTCTGCAGGTCAAAATTGGTCCACTGAGGCGCATCTCCAAGTCGACAATTCTCGGCGTCCTCACATTCACATTCGTCTCCACGACGCGTCTTGTCATTCTCCTCCCGTTGTCCCCCGTTAAACAATAAGCAATCTTATTTAAGAAAGTAATAAGCAGTTTCGTGTATTTTAATTAATCTTTTTAGTTTTTTATTGGGCGCCGAATAAGTTTAATTAAAAGTTAGAAGGAAGAAGCTGCGATGTCACGGAGGCTTCCTCCACGTGGAGCATCGGTGGAGCGAGTTCTCCAGGAGGAGGAGTCCCGCGGATCCAGCAACTCCAGCGGCGAAGGCGAAGAACGCGGTGACGACGTCCTGGAGAGTCAGCGGCGGGGCGGACTGGGCGGAGGAGAAGGCGGAGCAGAGCGGAACGGTCTCCGCGTCCCACTTCCCCAGCTCCCTCCGCAGGAACCCGCGTTCCTTCAGCGTCGCCAATCTGCACAGACATTCCTCAGGAGTCATTTCCAAATGGAACTATTGTCGAAGGAATGCGGGTTACTTGGCGTTGAAGTGTTCCTTGAAGGGAGATCCCTTGGGAACGACCATCGCTCCTTTCGTCTTCGTCCCAGCCGCGATGAAGTGGAAGATTTTCGTGCACACGAAGTCCTCGTTGAGCCGCAGGCTTCCGTAGATTCCGTACAGCGCGTCTTGGAAGGATGCGAAGGCGAGTTCTCCCCGAATTATCCCGGTGACTCCGGACCGCGCGTCCAGGAACCGACTTTCCCGGACTTCCTCCCACGGCCTTCTCCGATTCAGTCCCTGCAGAAGGAAACTTCGGATTTAGACAGAAAGACAGAAAAACCCGAATTTTGTGGACGGCTACCCGAATGAAATCGTGAGTGAAGTCGATGGAGGAGTCTCCGACGATGGGGAGGCGGGAGGTCATGAGGTCGTCGAAGGATTTGATGGGAGTGACGTCCTGTGTGAGTGTGACGACGAGTTCCGCGGTGTAGGCTGTGTAGCCCACGAGGGACGTGATGATTATGGAGGCGTAGGTTATCCGGAGGGGATAGGAGGAAGGACTTGCAGATATCCCTGTAAAGCACGAGTGTTGGAAGTGTCACTGGAGCTTGTGGTCACGAGGAGATCTAAGCTGTAAGTTTACCGCGTTGGCAGAAGGTGAGGAGGATCCAAAAGACGGGCTCTTCTAGGACAACAGCTGGGGAGTTGTCAGACTCGCCTAAGAAGTGACCTTTGAGACGGAGAAGGGCGATGACCTTGAGGAAGAGGAGTGCGAGGGCAGAGGTGACGAAGGCAGTGATCCACACGGAGGAGGAGAAGGAGGAGGTCACGAGGTCTCGGATGGAGGAGCCTGGAGGCTGTGTCAGGGCTGCTACCATTCCTCCGTCCATTATTGGGTGGAGGTACGTCAGCTTGGGGATTCTGGAGGCGACGATGGAGGAGGGGTTGATTCCAAGGTCGCTTCCTTCCAGAATGACCTTTCCTATTCCAGTGAGACTTCCATTGGGAAGTACTCCGATCCACCCGATTCCATCGACACACGAGAAGCTGGGGAGAAGAAATAAAGCCACGTAAATAATTATTAATTAGTTAATTAGTCGTAGGGATTAATTAGGCTTTGTTATTGAGGCACGTGAAGTTGAGGCAGAACTGGAGGAGGCGGAGGATGTCCAGGGAGAATCCGCTGGAGAAGGAGACGCTT